>JAQGAT010001551.1:0-13248 GCA_034687845.1 Pantelozetes paolii
AGTGAAAGTGAATTACAATTAAAACAAAACACAAGAAATCAAATCAAAAATCAAATCAAAACCTGAAATATAAATATGTTTTTCAATTCAAACCCCTTTTTGGCGGCCAAAGGGTTGAGACAACAAACCCTTGCCATACATAGCGTCCGCACTTTGAATGCAAACAGAAGTGAATTGTTTACTAAATTGTCAGCAAATGGTCGACAAAACATGTCTTCAGTATTGGATTCACTAAAAGACAAATTGAATGCAAAACTGCTATTATTTGTCCAATTATTGAGACAACAGTCAAACGTTTACATGAGTTTAAGACTCAGAAGAATGGCTCAAATCTGTGGCCTTTATAACAGGATTTACAGCGAATCCACTGTCAATAAAATGATGGCCGAAATGATGGCCAGACTTCGGCTGAAGGCCTTCAATAGGTTTAAGAATAGGCTTAACAGCAGATCCAAAGACTCCGCCAAATGTCTGATGAGTGCCGTCTGTGGGCTCTTCTGTTGGGAGAGTCAACGCATTACTGACAGAGACTTCAGTCAAACGATCCGTGAGTTTGAGTCCATTCAAAGGCAAGGCATTAGTCTGAAGACAATTAACGATAACCTCCCGAAAAGCACTTCCTTTTCCGTCTCCGCCGACAGCCCTCACACAGACAACGACAACAACAAAGACAATGACAGCGATTGGCAACAAGTGATAAGTGAAGACAATTTGAGGCTTTGGCGCAAACCTGTGGCCAACAGTTCCCTCTATGAGTACAAAGGTTTCAATTTGAGTCCAATTTGCGGTCATTTTATGCTTTAATCAATTGTTTTCTCATTTAGTTTTCGGCACTTTTGATGACATACCCGCCCGTTGTTTCTTCAGAGTGCAAATGGACACCGAATACCGTAAGAAATGGGATAAACTGGTCATTAAACTGGATGTCATTGAAAGGGAACAGTATGTCAACGATATTAACAGAGAGAACGATGAGGACTCGGGTAATGAAGTCCTGCATTGGATTATGAGATATCCGGTAATTGTCTTCAAATATGCAGTGCTTTTCGGGTTTTCACTAATACTTGTCCTCACATTCAGTATCCGATGAATACCAGAGAATACGTATACTTAAGGCGCTCTCGGATTGACGTCAAACAAAACCTAATGGTTTTGATCTCCAAATCCATAGAACATATAGATATACCCGAGTCATCAAAACACGTACGAGTGCTCGACTACTCCTCCCAAATGGTGATCAGACCGCACACGACGTTCGATGAGTGCGGCTTTGATTATATGCTCACTTACTATGACAACCCGAGAGCGGCCTTTCCGTCGCCGGCCTACAACTGGATGGCCGCCAGCGGTGTCCCCGACTTTGTCGATAAACTACATTCGGCTGCCGTTCAGCTCTATTACACTAACAATCATAAGACAAACAAATATTCAAAACACAATTATAACAACTGTTCGCCCCCTTCGGCCGAATGTGTTTATGCCTGAACACCAGGGAAAGGGGGTTTTATTTTCTATTTACTCCAACAGAGATGTAGTGCCGAAAGAGCTGTCCATTCAATGCTTTGATTGATATTTAGATCTAATTATAAATTGATTTCATTTTTCCAAACGATTTGTAAATTAATGGAGAAATCAATAAATATTTGTCAAAATTATGAAACGATTTATAAATTAGTGAATAAAATATTCACTGATTTCTCAAACGAATTGTTATTTTACATGAAATTTGAAAACAAATTTTTACACAAATATTTTAATCCCAATCCTTTTAACCCTTAATTGCTTTTAGTGTTTAGTATTTTCAAGCAATCAATCAATTGATGCAAAAATTTCTTTAATATTGTTGTTATTATTGAATAAAATATTTTCAAAAATGAAAATCAATTTTCAAAAAACAATTGAAATGTTTTGTCAAATGATATTAAAAATGTTCACAAAATCGCCAAACGATTGGTTAAATACAGAGACTCTGAAACAATTGAGAGAAATACTTTCAACAGATGTTGAACTTAAGAACTACCTGTGCTCTAAGAGGGAGGACATTATCAGAGCCATAGGAGAAGGAGATATAAAGCAATTGAAAGCATTTGTAAATGAATTAAGAAATTCAAACCCTTTTCTGAAAATCAATTCTTCGGAGGAATTCATGTTTTGTTTCAATAGTTTTGTTCAAAATATACCAAAGAGTGTTGGGTTGGGAGTCTTCGCCCATCAAACGGAACTACCTTTTATTGAGTGTCAGATAAATGGCACTCAAGTGCTGGGGCAGATAGACACCGCTGCTCAGACATCGGTGATGAGCAGAGACTTAGTTGAGAGATGTCATTGCCTTCATCTAATTGACGACAGGTATAAAGCACTGGCAGTTGGAGTCAAGAAATTATTGGAAGAATTCATTGCTTGGATCTCATAATCAATGGCTGTTCACTGAATATAAGTTTAGCTATCTTGGAGTGCTATAAATTTAACTGGTTCATCATTGGTATGGATTTTCTCACCCATAATGATTGTATCATTTACTGCACCAAAGGTTTGGTGTATTTGAAAAAACCTAAACTTATGGTCAAAACCAAACAAAACAAAATTAAAGTTTTAGTTGAAATCAATGAATAAATGAAAATAATTTTAATTTATACACAAATATATCAAACATTTATATAGTATTAAAAATTTTAATTAAAATTTGATCAAAAAATAGACAAAACTATTGAATAATTTGAATAATTTTATGCATTAAATAAATTTTGAAATCACTTCTCAAATACAATAATAATAAATCAGATTTTCATAATAACTCACAATTTATAGACAAAAATATATTTTCATTATTTAATTTGATGTGAAAATTGTTTTATGCATTAAATTTAAATCAAATGCTATTGTTTTTGGCAAACAATTTATGATTTAATCAATAATTCATGAATTCATGAATATTATTATTATTATAATACAATTCTGAGTGAAAATCAATTATTTAAAAATAGACTGCCTTTCCTTCTATACCCTCCTATTCCTCAATACAATCGATACTAAAAGCAAAAGTAGGAAAAGATTTGCACAAAAATAATAACTGTTTTACTCTTTTATTGACTCAGATTTTCATAACAAAACAAAATGTGAAAGAATTTGTTATTTAAAAAAAAATTACATTATTTTGAGAAACAATTCTTTCAAATGATAATAAAATTGTTATATTTATGACTGAAATCACTCAAAAATTATATAAAGAGTACACAAAGAGTGGGCCTTTTATTCATTGAAAGTTCAATGATCTAAGAGTACATGAAATTATGTTTGAATTGAAATGAAATGTAAAATATTTTTACAAATATTTTTATTGGAAAAACAAAATTCAAACAAATATTTACTAATGTTTTGATTGAAGTGAATCTTCTTATAAGAAATTCATATATTAAAATTAAACCTACATTGCTCAAATTAAAAATATTTATTAAATAATATTACTTAATATATTTGTAGTATTTTGATTCAATTAAATAATATGAACAAGTTAACTTTAATTTATTCAAAGGCAATATTTATTTTTAGCCCCTGGGTGATAATATGAGCAAATATAATTATTTTTCGCACATTCCATTGCTTCCTGTCCGTAATTGCATGGACACCTCCGTTCCCCTGGACAGGGCGGTAGACACTCGTAGATTTTTTGATCATTTTGCCACTTGGAGAATCTGCAAACTAATCCACGCATACAATGATTATCCCCAGTTCGGCCACATTGACAATCTTCGTGACCCCCGTCCTTGCAGTAAGTTTGTCCCTCAACTGCACACATCATTGCAAACAAACTCAACATAAGAGAAGTAATTAATAGTTTATTTGAAGACATTTTCTCTAAAATCTGTAATCAATTGCTAATTATTTTTATGAAATGAATACAAAACACATTTTATTTTAATAAAATATTAAAACAAATGTTTTATAAATCAAAACCTTATGTATAAAACATATGAAAAATTAATTGACATTAAATTAAATAGATATTATGTTTCATAAATTAATTGTGTATTAAAAGTAAATTGTAAAACCTAACCAGGTTACATTAAAAAAGGATTAAAGGTTACTCATCTTTCTCATCTCATAAAGATTATGAATACAGTTATTATTGCAAATGTAATACAAGTTTTCAATTAAACACTTATTTCTTTTATTTTTACAATACATTTGATTTAATATTTTGATAACCATTCACAATATGTCAGTAAATTTATGCTTGTTTATATTATTATTCAATTGTTAATAAGTTTAATCAAGTAATAACCTTGATAATGCAAACGATATTAAAAACATTAAAAATAGATTTTATTTTAGGATTTATTTCAAAAAATATTGAATGAATAGGTATTTAGAGAAAAGTAATTATTTTTTATTCTTCAGAGGAATGGGTTCATTGAGATTAGTAAATGACTGATCGTTGGCACCAAAATCTGTTGTCTTGAGCGATGAAGTGCTGTCTGACCTTCCCTTCGATCTCATATATTGCTCTAAATCTCTATCCTTTTCCTCACTTTGGGAACCATTTCCCTCTGAAATTGGTTTAAATTATTTGAATATAAATATCAATTGTATTTCATATTAGACCTGAAGTTCTTTGAGATCCAGAGTTTGATTGAATCTTTACCTTTCCTTCAGTGATATTAAAACAAAATTTTAATTCAATTGAAGTAAACATTTAATTATTAATACCTTTTGACCCTAACCTCAGATATAAAACGATAGCAAATATTAAACAAAAAACGATAACTAAAAGCACAATAATTATAACAATCCATAATATCATTGCATTCTCTGAGTCCTTATCGCTGCCTATATTTTCATGTCCAGTGGTTAGCACTGGAGGTTCAGTTGGATAATCCAATGGATTGCAATTCAATAGTAGTTTTTGACTTTCATTGCACTGAAAAACATTTACAATTGAAAACATATTAAAGAAACTATCTGTACATAACTTACCCCTTGGTCAACAAAACAGTAATTGAGAGGACCGTTGGTATCGATGACAACAAGATAGTCATCACTAACAGCTAACACTGCCATAACCTTCTGACTGACCGTAATATTGCTCTCAATTTTATTGGCAAATTTAAAGGCATATTCTCCACCCAAGTATGTAACCTTGAACATATCAAACCGATTGTCATCTGCTAAACATCCAAAAGTTCCGACTTCATGGACACGAAAGCAAACCCTATTGGCGACACTTAGAGCTGAAGTCACATTTACTTTAGTTTCTTTCCAATTGATGGACAGTTGGTTAGTGTTGGAGATAACAGTTGTTTCCAATGTGTCGACAGTCTCGACAATGTCTTCGATTTTCTTTTCAATCAATTGTTAATCAAATTGTTTATACAATAAATCATTCATTTCTTACGTAATGAAGAAATACTGAAACCTCTTCCCCAATAGGTTTGGCATCAAAAGCCAAATCGTATTTATTTGTGAAGTTTTCATACAATTCACTCACACTTGCGTGAAATATGGGCTCATTTTTATCGTTAAGTTTTATTAACCAATAGTTTTGGTTAATAATTAAGACAAGAGTTTTGAATTCAATGCCAAAACTAAAATCAATTGTTTTATTGTTTTCGGCAAACGATTCACAAAACTCTTTGCATTCAATACTAATCCAAAGAAAGACAAGAATAACTGCTTTTATAAAACAAAAAATAAAATATTATTTCATATCAATTGTGAAATCAATTAATTATTACCAAAAACTGATCCAAAGATTTGAGACATTCTTTTCAGATGAAAGTAGTTTTAAAATAACTTTTAAAAATATTTTAGAAATGAAATTCAAATTTAATTTTTAACAACAAATCCGAGACAACAATAGTATTACTTATTTTTCAGTTTATTAGAGTTGTATTTGAATTGTTGTAAAACTATTGCATTTAATCTGAAACTGAGTTTTCATTGATATTCAAGAAAAAGTTGAAAATTAGAGTAAAAAACAATTTATTTGTAATAAAAATATCAAATAATAAATAATATTAAAAATTACATCAAATTTCAAAAGTATTTTCATTTAAATTATTTAGTATTCGGTTTCAGAGGAATGGGTTCATCCATTCTAATGGACTTCTCAGTGGATTCAAAACCACTTGATTGTAACGATGAACTGCTTTCCTCTCTTTTGGCTACCATTTCCTTAATTTTTCTGATATTCTCTTCTCTTCTCATATATTTTTCCAAACCCTTTGAGTATTGTTTAAGTCGTTGTTGTCTTTCGTTTTCATTTTGATCTGAAATTAGTTTAAAATAATTGAAAACAAAATTAATTTGTATTTCATATCAAATCTGAAGTACTTTTAGATTCATTGTTTGAATCAATCTCTGTGTTGTCCACTGTTTTCTTAACACCTTTTCGTTTGGATATGGGTTTGGGTTTAGGTTTGAAATAACAAACGATTGCAACGATTGCATACAAAATGATGTTTAAAATGACAAGAATTATAATAATTGTATTAATCTTTGCATTTTCTTCAGCTCCTGACGGATCAGGTGTTGTTGAGGTTAGAAATTGGTCAGTTGAAGGGCTGGGCGTATAATTCTTGCAATTAATGATAAGTTGTCCAGATATGGAATCATTACTGCACTGGTAGATATTATAAGTAAGGATAATTTATAAGTGAATATAGTTTGTTGGGAAAGGCCTTAAAAATACCTCTCCTTTTGCATTATAACAGAAATGCAGACCATCTTCAGAGTAATATATGATTACATTATAAGTATGGCTCTCATTCCTACCTTCGGCCAAGACTGCCATCACTTGTAGCTTAGGATCGATTTCAGCCGGATATTGGGTTTCGTTTCTCTCCATAGTATAGAGCCGTTCCTCTTCAGAGTAGGACATCTTAAAGTAATCGTGGGTATTGTCAGCGCCTAAACACCCAAAACTATTTTCTTCATATTTCCGGAAACATTTTGTGTTCACTTCTGTCAAAACCGATTTGAGTTTCACTTTAGTGTCTATCCAGTTGATAGCCAGTTCCGGTTGGCCGGTGAAGACAGCGCTCAATGTGTCCACAAATTCTTGATTTTTCTGTATTTGTATATAAATTTTAATTCAATTGTTTGTAAATTCAAGTCATTTGTCATAAATATTACATATATTAGGAAAAGCTTCAGATTGTAGGCAACTCTTACAGCAAAAGCTGTTTTGTATTCATTTGAGAAATTTTTATAGGTTTGGCTTTCAGGTGCCACAAAGGAGACTTGCTTTTTCTCCTTGTTTAGTCTTAATAACCAATAGTGTTCACCGATTATCAAAACAAATGTTTGATATTCAATATCAAAACTCAAATCAATTTTGTGATTGTTTTTAACAAACGATTGACAAAAGTGTTTGCATTGAATGCCAATCAATACAAACCCGAAAACAACTGCTTATATAAACAAAAATTATTAATTCATATCAATTGTGAAATCAATTAATTGTTACCAAAAACTGATCCAAAGATTTGAGACATTCTTTGAGACGAAAGTAATTCTGAAATAGATTTTTATCAAAGAATCTGAAAATGAAATTCAAAGATAACTTTAAATTTTTGACATCAAATACGAGACAATAATAACAAGAATTCAATCATTTATTAATTGTTTCCGAAGTATTGAATAAAAATTTAGTTTTTGAATATTTTATGTCAATATCTCTGATATGAATGTAAAACCACTGAACGTGCGATCAATTAAACAATAGATTTCAATATTTTCAGTCTTATTGTTGAAAATCTCGTGAATTGTTGACAAAAGTATTGAAATTTGTTTTCAAAATTAGTTTTCAGAAAACCGTTAAAACATTTCAAACAAAAGACAAAGAATTTCAGACAAAGAGATCAATGAATCAGTTGTTCAGAGGAATGATAAATGCCTTCTTTGGAGAGGGTTTAACCAAAAGCAAAGAAGTACTGAATGATGAGCTCCTGGTTATGATACTAAACAACATGAGTGCCGAAGACGTCTTGCGTTTGCAAGGAGTTAGTCATCAGTTCAGTCGTTGCGTTGAAAAAGTGGTCAAAGATATGAGAGCTGTGAAAATGGGAGACAAAAACCACTTTAACTCAACCGGTGCTCAAAAAGGAATGACAGCTGTCTCTGAAGAGAAGGGTTTGACACAAAGCAAATGCACTCACATATTGTGTGACGACCTCTTAGTTATGATACTAAAGACTTTGAGTGCTGAAGATGTCTGGCGTTTGCAAAGTGTTTGCCAACAGTTCAGTGACTGCGCTGAAGAAGTGTTCAGAAGTGTAAGAGTTGTGGAAATGGTGGGCAAAGACGGCTTCAACTCTACAGGTGCTCAAAGAGGAGTCTATAATATCTCCAAATGTCTGTCGAAAGGAATGAATTCGAAGAATAGTCGAAATAACTTGGAATCGGTGGCCAAGAGTTGTCCTCTCATTAGGAATGTGTTTATCGACCAGAGAGTCAGCGCTTACTCTCTCAGTGTATTTGCAGACCATTCCGAAGCACTCAATGAAATCCATTTTGGGCCGACCTTTCTCTCCCAAAACCGATTGAACCCTCAACTAATCACAGACACACTCAGAGCTAAAGTCCAATCCATGAGTTTGTGGTACAAACAAAGAACTCATTATCGCTTCTCTACTGTCCAGAGGCAGAGGAATCGGACGATAATATTGGTGTCGAACCTCCCGAACCTCAAGAGTCTGTTTGTGTTTCAATTCAGACAATGGTTTGCAGATATCTGGGATCTCCTGCCCATCGATATGACTGAGGTCTCGGTTGAGAACTATCTTTACGACTCCGACGACACACTGGAAGCGATTCAATCACAATCTCTCAACAATTATCTCAACCGCTGTGGAAGTGGTCCGCAAACTATTTGGACAAACATTGCTCACAGTGTTAGTGATCTGACACTCATTGCACTCAAGTGTGAACTCAAGAGGTTTTGTCTGAACTGTCGATTGATTTCAATCCAGAATTTGATGCCATTTCTGGAGTCGACACCACTCTTGGAGTCGTTGACTATCATTGGACTCATTGAGAGCACTGTTCTCCCGAAACAAAAGACTCGAAACTTCCCATCAATGAGAGCACTGACACTCAGGAATGTTCGCATACATAAGCAAAACGTTGAATACATTTTGCAGTGCTTTTCAGAAGTTGAGACACTTGTGCTCATCGACACCGTCTTTGTATGCGATTGTCCACAAACTCAGGCGAATATCTGGAATCAAAACATTTCGTGCAAACCATGCGGTGCTGAGTCTCTGTCTTCCCTCTCATCGCTCCAACACCTGAAGCACTTAATGTTGGGACGTATGGCCGCACAGTTGGCTTCATTGAATGGATTCAATGCAATCAAATGCCTTCAAGTGTTTGAGTCCAGTAGTGATACCATTGATCAGAGAGTATTGAAATACAATCTAATGATTCACTTTTGCAAAGAGTATTGTATTCACAATCCGACCAATGGTTTGGAGATTCAAGTGTTGGACTCAAGTGTTGGACTCATAGACCCGGAAGCGATTACCTCTTACCCCAAAAATCTGAAGATTTTGTTCAAAAAGTCTGTAAATTATTAAACAAACAATTGTTTTGTTATTTCATTCAAAAGAAAACATTTAAATATTATTTCAATTTTTTGTTTGAATTTATTTTTCACTTAATATTTAATTCAATAAAAATTGTATACAATATTAAAATTTATTTATTTGAACATTAAAAAGACCGGAGGTTTTGAATACTCGGGTATATTGGTTGGTCTCTGAGTCCTGATTGATAGACCTGTCTTGGATTTGTCCACAGATTTCAAACATATTCTCAGAAGTTATAAGAAATGATATTTAAAGACAAAAATTGAATTAAATTTATATTTTTATTTATAATACATTAAATTGTGAGAACTTAAGGGGTATTTAAGGGGGATTTAAGGGGGATTTCATCTGAAAATCTATTTTACTTTTGAAGAAAATCCCAACAAATATATGAAATGACAAATAAGTGAATAAATGTTGAAATGATTAACAAATTAGTGAACAAACCATTGCTTTCATCGCTTTTATTGAAAATCGGTTTCACTTTGGGTTTAGTCTTTGAAATATTTATTTTCAACTGAATTGTAATAAAATCCGTGTTTTTTAGGTATCGTTTCAGTGAAACCAAACTCGTGTGAAGAGTTGGCGCCCATTTCCCAAACCATATAAAATCGGATCTCTGTTTTGCATTCATTCCCCAATACTTGGCCCAAGCGGTCCACCCTTCACCCCTTTTCAGCTCATTCACCGCTTGTTTCAACTGTTCAATAGACCATACCTTCCATTGGTCTCTCCCTGTCATCAGTTCAGTGATTTCATAATCTATAGCACGGAATGCGTTAAGAGTTGGCTGAAAGAAGTCGTCGATACCATCGATACTAAACCCTCTCAACGGCTTAATTTGTGGCACAGAATCCAAAAGCAATGTCTGATATGTGGACACAACTCTGAGCACACAGTAGTAGTAGTTATACAACAATTCAGTCATTTTTCGCCGAACTTTCACTTTTAAGAAGAGATTTGTTTCCAAAAGATATTCATTTAATTGAAGACTCGTTTCATTCAATTCAGTGAACACTTCAGTAATGTTTTCAAAAGTGATGACAATATTAAAGCAAATCCCGAATAATATTCTTTGAATATAGGAATCGATGTCTTCTTTCCATTTGATCCAAACCTCTTCAGTCAACTCAATGGGCGGTTGTGTTATATTTTTGTGTAAATCTTCAGTTTTCATATCAATTTCTGTCACAACAGGTCTTTGAATAGAAATCAATACAAAACAAAAACTCATTAAATAAGACATCGTTTGCTTCAAAGCATTGAATTTGAATTTAAGGCGAGATTTAATAATATAAACGATATTTTCATTTCATTTGACAATTACTTCAAAATGTTTGCCAATTATTGCTATCTTTTGACACTTTTATGTCTCGTCTATATTGAGAGCACAGACACTCAAGAGTTGTGTTCAGACAAACCCTTTGATTCAGCGATTGGTAACTTATATTCAACAAAAATATTCACAAAACAGTCAAAGGTTTGGTATTTCAATGATAGTGTAACTGTCGGTAACAAAGAGAGTGAAATGTCAATCGCATCGGTATTTAAGGACACAAACCTGACATCAATAGACGCCGCGCTTCAGATATATGTCGACGAAACAGACTCAGAGACCAACACCAGAAGAATGGCGTCTTTGGCTCTGCTTTTCAAAGACACCAAGTATTACATCGTTTACTGGAATATGTATAAACTCTATCAGTTATGGAATGATGCACAGGGAGTGCCCTTTGGCCTGCAATACCCGTCCGGTCCTATCAGTGATTTTAATTTTGATGAAGACATCAAACGCATTGATGCGACGGCTTTTAATACCCAGACATTTGAAGCCCTATTCTTCGTCGGCACAGATGTCTATGTTTTGGGTGGTTTCAGTCGATGGACTGACAAACCGGCACAACCTGTGAAGAAGACAATGTCTTCAGTGATTGGTATTAATGAGAAACTCGAGGCCGCACTGGAAGTCAAGAGCGATGTTATGCTTATATTCAGTCAACACTATTGTCTGCTTAAGTGGTCTGAACTCAAGTGTGAGAAGCAATTACTTTCGGAATACTTTTCCTGTAATCAGAAGACGACTTCAAGTGAACCACTAGTTTCAATGGGAACGGCATCTGAAACCATTCCCACCAACATATCGGACGAGTCATCGCAAACACTGGTAATAATCATAATATGTTTGGTTATTATACCCCTTATTATAGCGTTAATTGTTTTGTTGTTTTGCTTTGTATTCAAATCCAAAGACAAAAATTTGAAACCCGGGGACAAATCTAATACAGGTTTCTCACAAAACGTCTCTATGACTCATAGATCCAATGCACCCGAGTATTCAACCCTCTCTACTGCTTTCAATGCCCAAAAGAAATAAATGAATTTTAATATTGAATACAATTTTTATTGAAATTAAATATTAGTTTAAAAATAAACGAAAATATTTGTTATAATTATATATTTTTTAGTGAAATTGAAATCTCTTTTCCCATTGACTGAACCCATCGACTAATACCGAGGTCTGGGATGTTCGCTAAGAATGTTTTTCATGTCCACGCGATTCAGTTTTGAGTGCTTGTGCTCAAACTTATTCCAAGGCTCCGGGTCTTTACGGGTCAATATAAAATCTGGAGAGTGAGTCCACTTGTAGTAAAACCAAAAGCCTAAACCTCCCGGAACTATAAGTCCAGTGATGAGCATCAGAGGCCAAACCCCGGAATTGGTTCGGCTTAGTGTCCAAAACCTATTCCATCCCACTGTCATCGCCTCTTTGGTAAACCGCATGTCTGGGTCTATGTTAGCCCTTTTTACGACAGGATTTGTCAGATTGTAATCTACCGGTGCTTTGGATTTAGTATTCTTTGAACTCATTTTTGTGAACACTTTTTGAGAGAATTTTTATTCAATTTAATTGAAAACTGTTTGAAATGAATGACAAAATGCGTGAAAATATGTTTCAATAGTATTATTGTTGACATAATTTCAACAGAAATTAAAATTCAGTGAATTTTGTCAAACATTTGAACAAATAATTACCGAAAATATGAAACAATTTCTTCAAATCTTTATTATCTTATTCTTTGTCCACTTCCTCGTGAGTGACAATGATTTTGATTCAACATTTGATAAGTAAGTGAAGAATCAATGAATCACTTAATGACATAAATACCACAAAACTGTTTAGGATTTGCAAAAACAACACAAAAGTTCAATCAATGTTTAAACTCCTAAACAATTCAATCTATGTTTTCGTAACAAAGCATGTCTTCAGCGTTCAAATGATTGCACCAAACGATAAGATAGTCATTGATTGGGAATCGTATAAAAAACAGAGTCTTATGTGACAACCAATTACTTCAGCAAAGAGTGCTTTCCTGTCAACACTAATGAACATTATTTTATTGATACACAAATAATTGGCAATAAGTTTGAAAGCATATCCAACTATCCCATCGTTTTCTGTGAAAATGTATTGAAAGACAAAAAATTTGTTGTCAATGAAAGACTTTCAGTGAAAGACTGGAATAAGACACTCAACCATACCTTCCAAAAGATCTACCCTTTCTTTGGAAAACTTTCTTTTACGCAAATATTTTCAAAATTAAAACATTTTTTCATTTTTTTATTAACTTTTTGTTGAAATTCATATCAAATATCACTAAAA
>JAQGAT010001552.1:0-13247 GCA_034687845.1 Pantelozetes paolii
TTAGTTAACTTGCTAGGAATTGTTAATAAAAGTAATTAAATTACAGGAAATGAAATAAAAATGAACGGCAATTATATTGATAAACTTAAACTCTCTGATATTAAAAATATAATTATATTATTATTAGTACTTTGGTCAATTTATTTAATATTTTTTATATTATATGCGTATTATTTATTTAAGATTTCAAATTTTATAACGAACTTTAGTGATACTGATGTGCATGTCATAACTAATAGATTATTAAATGGGACATGGAGAGTTATGGCAGATGCAGCAGGTAATATTAAAAAGTAATTTAATTGATATTTTAGTAGACATTCATAATAATTTAAGTATTTTTGGTGGGAATTTCAAATAATTAGGTGTTTTATTGAGTATTATTGGCGGAAATATCAAATAAATATGGTTTTATCTAGCATTTTTGGCGGGAATATCAAATAATTACGTCTTTTTATTAAGTTTTTCTAATCATTTAATTATTTTTAGTGGGAATTACATAAATTACGTGTTTTATTGAGTATTTTTAGCGGAAATTACATAAATTACGTGTTTTATTGAGTATTTTTAGCGGTAATTACATAAATTACGTGTTTTTATTGGATATTTGTAAGAATAATTGCTAAAAAAGCGGTTTGACAGGTTTTTCCCATATATAGGTATATAGGGTGGGAGGGGCTTATTTTGCCCCATAAGGACGCAGTACCTACTCTTACTATTGTCTATTGTGTTGAAAATTTAATCAATTATTTTATATAAAATATATTTAATTTCAATCATTAAAACAATTATTGGATTTTTTTGATGTTTATACAGTAATACAAATGAATATAAAGTGATTAACTAAATTGAGCAATGTTATGCAATGTTATGCTGATGACACTGATGTAATTTTATCAGACTCTGTGTCAGTCTTTTTAACAGCAATTGACTTCTTATAAACGACTTCATTGACACTCCATTTCCTCTGATATACATTTCCATCGATGACAATATAATCAGGTTCATATTTGGAGACTCTTTGACTTTTACATATTTGGTCGTACATTGAAATGGTTAAGAAAGAGATAATAATATTCAATAATAGAAAGCCAATGTCCAGGTACAGCTCAACCATCCGATCGTCTTCCATAATAACCAACAGTGTTTTGCCATCGAAGTCACTGATAGCTGAAAATAAGACAATTGACTAAAACACTGATGATTTGGTTGACATCTTTAGACTTACATTCATTGATCTTAAGAATTTGAAATATCATTTTGAAGGCAATGAGAAAAGTGGTGGCAATCAGTGATATAATGTATGGATAGGTAAACCATAAAAGCATTTTCCAACAAAACATAAAACCATTAAATGCTGTCATAAATAAGACTATACTTAAGACAATGTGTGGCAAAAACATATCGTTTTCACTAATATCAGTGAAGTGGACGTCATTTAGTTCTTTATTTGGGATCAATTGGTATAATACATAAACAGCTCTTAAGACATAGATTATGACACAGAATGTGAGGAAGTATTGGAGGTCTGCGTCAATGATCTCGTCTTCCAATTCGTATTTAGAGAACTCATTCACATCTATAGCTGTCTTTCCGCCGAAGTTTGGCACCAGTTTTGAGCTTCTTATTTGACTGTTGCGAGAGATCTCATATTTTTTCTTAAGTTGGTCTCCCATTAGCTTACCTTCCTTTCCGACCATATACACTGTTGGCTGGTATGGATCTGGATCTTCTTCTAGATCTTCTTCTGGATCTTCTTCTGGATCAACTAATTGAGACATATTTTTAATATAAACCTTAATTTCACTAATTTTTATCATAAATACAAAATAATTTGAATTATATTTCACAAACAAATCAATAGTTTTGTAGAAAATAAATCAATTTTTTGCGCGTTTTGTCAATAAATCGTTGAAACAATGAATTCAAAGTCCTATACAAACAAAAGGATTTTCATATCTTTGAGTGCATTAAACCCATCAATAAATATAAATCCTTTTAATATTGCATTGAATTTTGATTTGAATGACTAAATCAAAAATAAATTTTATTATTTAGTGTTTAATACAAATAAATGCAAGAATTTTCAAATAAATATTAAATAAAAATTTTAATACAATAAATAATTTCAAAAATAGTAATGATAAATGTTCACCTCGGTCATTTCAATTTTTATGGATATAAAAATAATTGTTTTCAAGTATTTGATTACAATTTTTTAAAATTTTTTAATTTAAACCAAAATCATTATTGAAAATCAATTTAAATTAAAAACTATCATGATAGAATAAAATAATTAATTTTTTAAAGCATACAAACGTATTTATGCAAGTTCAATTTGTGAATACGAAATTTACAAATTAATTTTTGAATTAAAGTTATGTTATTGAGTGAAAAGCAGTTATTGTTTATTATGTCCTCATTTTATGTGAAAAATTGTAAAATAGATAAGAGTTTTGACTAAAATTTAAATTAAAGTTTTGATAAGAAAATAAATGTTAATCAAAAAGTTATGACAAATCTGTTGTTCAATACAATTGACTGACAGTTGTGTCCAATAAATGTTTTTTTATTTTTATTTTTTTTGTAAATACTTTCACAAAACTTCAATAGAGTTTACAACTGACCCAACATTGAAGAGGAAGTGGTTTTCAATAATAAAAAAGTTATGAAATAATAATTTGATTAAAAAACAGTAAACTTTGAAATCAAAACATTATTTCATAATTGTTTGTGAATTTAAGTAAAACTTTGGGAAAATAACAAAATCCAAAAACTGGGGAAAGTTATTGCGAAGGTTAAGTGCAAGTCTTGCTCCCTGTGCTCAAAATATACGCTTTTCCCTACAATTGGTCATTAACTTAGTGTACGAGTGATTGCTATGAAATTAATTGAATGTAAATTTAATTCAAATTCATTACTCATCGCAAAGTTTTCTTTGAATTTTAATAAAAATAAACCCATTTTTCATTGTTTGCTATAAAAGTTATCTTGAATTTAATATTTTTAAACTTTGATTACAATTTTATGTCAAATACTCTCTGCCTTTCACTTATATATTAATTTTGTGATCAATTGTTTATTTGAATGAAAGTTAAGTTAAAAATAAAATTTTAGACAAATTTATTCAAAATTTCATTAAATTAATTAAATATTAGTTAAAAACATTAAAATCCTTCAAAATATATAATACTGTAATTAAAACCGGCTGTCCTTCAGACCAGTGATACTTAAATTGTGTCAAACATTCAATGCTTAAAAACAATTCAAACTTTTATTTATTTGATTTGAGTTTTAATTTTATTGAAGTGAGAGATTGAAAGTAAAATTTTATTTCAAACCTAACATCAAGTATTCAAAAGTGATGTTTCACTGAAGTGTCAATTATTACTGAATTTTACAAACAATGTTTGATTTCTGACAAAGTATTCACAACTAAACTATTGTTCAGTTATGTTGATCTCAATCCTAATTGAAATCCTAATCAATATAATCGTCGATATTATGGATAAAACAAAACTTTTATTTGATTTTGAAAACATATTTCAATTGATTGGAGTCACAGAAGTATACAATCATGTAATCGGTTTCACATCTTTGAGCCCTTCAATGCTTATCAATGCAATCATTTTGTGAGCAAAACATCTGAAGAAATCACTGATGAAAGTCAACTGAAAAGTACAGTAAAGTTAATCAATGATAACATGAAATGATTTTTGAAATGTATATAAAAATAACTAAAATATAAAGTAATGTCTCATTGATTGCAATATTAATATAAAATAATCAAATGTATTGTGAATTGCATTATATTTTCAAATAAATTATTCAAAAGTATTTTATTGCTATTTATTTTTATGCAAAATGATGTGCAATATTAATAATTTATGAATTCTAAGATAACCAAGGTTCTATTCTAAAACATGAATTATAGTATGAATTTTATTATTTATAAAATATCTTTTTTATTTATAATTATATGTATTTTTGATAAGTATTTAACTTTTATAAAATTACTTTATTGTAAAGATAATCCACTCCTGTAACCCTGTTTATATCTTTTTTTTCAATAATAAGGTTAATAATATGTCAAAAACATAGCAACAGATAATTGTCAGACAATTAAATCGTTTGTTTCCAGAGTTTCATTGATTAAACGCTAAATAACTCTTCGATAACACAAATATTTTTCGCAAAATCATTGTATTTGTGATAAAATTATTCATAAAATTTGTATAAAATTTTTATAAAAGTTTAATTATTTTGAGATTTTTTTATGGATTTCACTGAGAAATCAGTTCTTAATATCTGTTGCACATTAATCAACAATTTGCTTAAGTCTCTCGACTGTCTGTCCTCTCCAATTGACAACTTATCTGATTTAAGAGACGGATCAGTTTTCGTTGAAATCCTAGAGAGTTTTGACAATGCGTTTGATCTATACTTTGAAAGAAAAACTAATTATTTATTCATAAAACAATGGTTGGAAAGACATGGGATATCTATTGGAAAAAACAGAAGTGTTGAAGAAATATTAAAAAGTGGTCATAAATGTCATCAAACAATGATATGCTATGCAATCATAACAGTGTTTATAAAAAATGGCAAATATCTGTCAAAAAAGTTTAAGTCATATAAACTAAATGTAAGTCAAAGTGAATTAAATGCAATCACTTTATACACGAAATGGAAATTATGTGAAGAAGAGCTTGAAGTGAAAGAAATGTCTGCTTTGAAACAAAATGAAAAATTATGTATTGTTTTCAATGAACGCAAATCACTTCAGAAGGAAAACAATGATTTCATTCATGAAATGGCAAAACTCAGGGCAAAGGTTACGGAATTGCAAAATGAGGCCAAAAAGAAAGAGGAAGAGCACAAAACTATAGTGGCCAGGCTCATTGCTGAGCTCTCACATCAAAAGTTTAAGACTATGACTACTGATGTTGAATATAATTTATAAGATATCTGGGAATCAATGACTCTTTTTATTATACAGTACATTGTTTACTCGGTTAGGGATGTGAAGAGACAGCTGACCTGTCTTACAAACTAAACATTCAAACCTCATTGCAAATTGTTATCAAACTTTAAGCTCATTGACTGTATTATTGAATTGTGTTTTGCATTCATTAAATTCATATAACTTTATGTCAAACTATAAAATAAATGAAAATCTATTGAATAACAAATACTTTCTTTCATTTGATAATTGATTTGAAAATAATTTTTATTTCAATCTCTATTAAGAAATGAAAATTTTTCTATAACTTGTGTTCAAAAACCTTTTGATTTCAATGCGAAGGTTATTGAAGACAAGTGCCATAAAACTCATGAATTATTTAAAAATCAAATCCTTTTGTAAATGAAAATCAATTTAATAGTCATTTATGACATTTCAAGACTTAATTGTATTGTAAAAGTGATGGCATTTCACGCAATATTTGATTTCAAGGATAACTTTGTATTAAATAATTCAAAACTATTTTTATAATAGATATTTGAGAAAATAAAATAACAATTGAAAGTGTTTTGAAAAGTTTTCTGAACCAATAGGTCAGCGAAACGTTTGATATTTTTTATTTAATTTATGGGAAAATTTAAAAATAAATGTTAATATATTGAACTTCTCTTTAGAAATAATTATACCCTGGTATCACATAAACAATAAACAAATAATTTATTATTAATTATCAGATCTAAGGGGAAGTTTTGAAATATTAATAATAGATCACTTCTTCAAAGGGGGGAAACAACACCTCTTTCTTGAATATCTTTGACAAACACTTAATCAAATTATTTGAATGATTTTGTTGTAACAACAGCTCTTATATCCTGAGAGAACAGAGCACCAGTACATTAATAACAAGGGGTGTAAACCGTGATTGTCTTAACGCTCAGTTCGTGACAAACTTCTTAAAAACAAAATTCAATAAATTATTGGTTATTATAGTCTGTATTGAGAGTAAAAATATTAATAAATATATTTTTGTTTATATATTTTTTTTTGAATTTTTTTATTTCACTTAAAACTAATTGTTTTGAAAACAAATTTTGATGAACTCTTTGAACAGAAGTCGTGATTAAACTGAGAGCAAAAACCCTTTATTTTGTGGTAAAGGAATGTCTGGTTTGGGGAACGAATCATATCATTTAAGGGCTAAGAATAAAATGACTCATTAATTGAGTTCATTACCATTTTTGTTAGGCTTTACCCCTCATTACCCCTTAAACTGGTTATCGGTTTGATTCCATAACCAGAATATCTCATTCAGTCTTACATTTCATTCAATTCTTATAACAGTTTTTGTTATTAAAATGTTTTTGCTTTCAATTATTTGTGTCTAATATTGAGATTCTGTTCAAAAAAGAAATGAAATTCTTGACATTTATTATAAGTTTTTTCGCATTTTATAATGATTTCAGTAATTGTTATCGTTTTGACAAAACCTCTCAAATGTGTGAACGGAATAAGTGGTCAAACGATTCCTACTATCGTTTGCCTAAAACTGTGACTCCAATCAAATATAGGCTTAAATTTAGACCTGATATGAGTAAATATAAATTTTTTGGTTCAGAGACAGTTTTGGTGACCATTAATAACAAAACCGATTTTATTGAACTCAATTCCGTTGACCTCTATATTGAAAGCGCGTCGTTTAAGACCAGAAGAATAAGGGGTAAAATGATATTCAATTGTTATTAACCCTTAAATTATAATTAAACCAAATTTTATTTTCTTGAAAATAGTTGAACTCAAAGCCATTTACACCTGTACTCACAAAGAGACCGTAATTTTACAATTTTATAAGTTTTTAGACAAAGGCACCGGAAATTTGACCATAAATTTTAGTGGAAATATCAATAATATGGTCACCGGCTTCTTCAGGACACATCCCCGAGCGGTCACGGGATCTGAAGGTATGATAGCAGTGACTGACTTTGGACCGACTGACTCGCGCCGTGCGTTCCCTAATTGGGACGAACCCTCGTTTAAGGCAATGATTGAGTTAACACTTGTGTCTCCAAGAGATCACTTTTCGCTGACAAATATGAACGAACAGAAGAGAAGGTCTCATAACTCAGAGTTTGAAGAAATCAGGTTTTTTACATCACCTCCGATGGTCTCAAGTCTGGTGTCTATAGTCATCGGCAAATTTGATTTTGTTGAACGACTCACTGAAGACAATGAAGTTTTAGTCCGTGTTTTCACACCTATTGGACAACAAGAGGAAGGGATGTTTGCATTGGAAGTGACGACAAGAATATTAATGTATTATAAATATTATTTCAATACTTCCTATCCATTGGTTAAATTGGATTTGATATCAATCCCTGAATATCCCTCCTCTGTGGAGACCTGGGGTTTGATTACATTCACTGAATCACAAATCCTAGTAAACAATGAGACCTCAGAGGAAACGAGACGTACTGTTGCTGTAGTGATAGCACACGCTTTGGCTCATCAATGGTTCGGCAATTTAGTGACAATTGACTCCTGGAATGACTACTGGATTAATGAAGGATTTGCTACCTTTATTGAAAATAAAGTCATTGACATACTGTTCCCCAATTGGAAAGTTTGGCACAACTTTGTGGCCAAAGAGTTTCAAACCGCTTTGGAAACCGATTCCCTCCAGACCTCAATGACCATTGAAACCAAAATCAATTATCCGACAGAAGTTAAGGAGAAATTTGATGGCATTTTGTATCAAAAGTCGGCTGCGATTATGAGGATGTTTAGCGGTTGGGTAGGAAGAGAGGTAAGGGTCTAAACATTTTTCTATCCATTTCTCCTATCATTAAATTCAATGAGTTTTTCATGTTTTCCTCATTAAATGCAAAAAACATTACATTTAATGATCGATAAAATGAACAAAACATTGAATACAAATGAACTCTACGTTAAAGGGAAAGGCTTTTTAGTCAAAGACTATTAAACCCCTTATTAAACATGAATTAACTTCTAATGATTTAATTTATTCACTATTAAGTCATTCAAAGAAGGACTCAGATTGTTTTTCTCAAAGTACTCATTCAAGAGTGCAATGCCTTTTGAGTTATGGAAATCATTTGATACTAAAGAACTAAAATTGAAAGACTTGGTGGACAGTTGGTCCAAACAAAAAGGATTTCCAGTTATCACTGTAATTATGTTATCATTTTATAAATTATAAGAAAATATATTCCATGACTACCCTTAACCTTAACCTTGGTAATTATCTTTAATATAAAGGTGAAGGAACAACAATCCGGAGAGAATCGTGTGTTAACTCTAACTCAGGAAAAGTTTATACCAATAGAGAAGTTAAACAACAAAACGACACAATTATGGCAAATACCTATCAAAATGACACAAATGTTTAGCCCCTTTGCCCCTTCACACGAGGTTTTGATGACTACTAAGCAAATGGAAATCACTATCAATAATGTGTGGGAAGGGGAATGGGTTAAACTGAATCACAACTACCAGGGTTACTTTAGAGTTCACTATCCGATAGAAATGCTGAATAGGTTTATCAATTCAATTGAAGACAAATCAATGCCAGCTTTGGATCGATTGAATATTTTAAGTGATTTGTTTGCAAACATACAATCCGGACGACTGTCCACTCAAGTGGGACTCAAGTATTTAATGCATTATAAAAATGAAGACAATTTAGCGGTTTTGCAGTTTATGCTCAAACTTATTGCAAAATTAGATCTCCTATTGTCCGACACTGACATCAGAGAAAAGTTTTGGGTTTTTGGGACGGAATTACTATCAGGTCTTAAAGAAAGGTTTGGTTGGGAAGTAAAGGCAAATGAAGATTTGAGAATTACCAAGATGAGACCACAACTGCTGACATTATTGGCTACTTTTAATAATAAGAAAGTGATTACTGAAGGACTGAAAAGGTTTGAAGAATATAAGAAGGGTAATTCAAATGCGACCGAAGATATGATAATTACCTTGTATAAAATCATTGGTAATAATTGTGACCAAGAACTGTTTGACGAATTCTTTGAGGTTTTATTGAAGATTGATTAATTTTGTTCATAAATTATTTTATTTGATGTTTTGGTCAATAGATTTACAAAACATCTGGAAATCCTATTATAAGAAATCATATGATTATGGCTTTGACTGCAACCACAGTAAAGGAAAGGGTGTTAAAAGTGTTGGACTTTTCCATATCAGTCAGTATTTATTATTTTCGGTTAAAAAACAAATTGATTTGAATTTTGGTTTTCATAGATTGAGATCCGGTTCATCGATAGCACAAAAATAATCTCTGGTTTATGTCATTCAATGATAGGGAGAGACAAGAGTTGGAAGTTCTTTGAGAAAAATTTTGATGAAATCTACAGAATGTTTGGTTCGTCTACCCATGCCATCAATCTTTTGATCAAAGTATGCGTTGTTTTCAACACAATATCAATAATCAATTAATAAATTTTGACAATTGTTTGCAGGACTTCATTGAGAAGTATTCGTCTGAAGACAAGGTCAATGAATTTGAAACCTTTTTTGAACAGAAATTGCCATTAAGTACAGACATTAAGTCAACTCTAGAGAAGATCAGGGTGAACTCCAAATGGCTTAATAGAGATATAATACAAATCAGGGATTTTTTCAATAAATATATTTCTAATCAAAACGAAAATAATAATTAAAATATTAGTTATTTATTCAAAATGTAATCAATTGTGTAATAAAATGCAACTTTTTAACCAATTTATTGTGACTTTCAATAAATAGTTATTCATTTCAGACATCACATGAATATTGCAGTTAATTTATGAATATTTAATATGCAAATCAAAATGTTCAGTGTAAGTTATGCTTATTTGAATAACATTTTGAATTGATTATCAATACTCCAATACTTTGTATGAAATGTAATGAAGAATGAATTCATATTTATATTTAAAGTAACAAAACCTGTAATTAAATTATTGACAGAAAACTATGTGAACATTGAATTCACTATTTTTTGGTCAAATCTATTATTAAAGTCTAAAAATGAGTTATAAATCAATATAAAAAATATTATATTTTGAAAATCAGTGATTATTTCGTCAACTATTGTCACAAGTTTTTCAGAAATGAATTCATGGATTGATTTAAATGACAAATATTGTTAAAAATTTTATTTGAAATACAAAACAAGTATTTTATTTCAATGAGATGTCAAATAAAATGTCAATGCTTAGGATAGCTGCAAATTATCCAGTATTGTATTTATTTCTATAATTACTACTCTAATTTAATTTTAATTACTTTTCATCCCTGGCCAGAACGCACCTTACTTTTACACTAATAAATCAAGTGATGAAGTCATAAACGGAATCGACTTTCACTTAATTAATACAATATCCAAATATTTAAATGTTTCCCATAAATATGTCCATGGTGATTGGAATTGGGGGCAACTTATTAATGGATCTTGGGTTGGACTGATAGGTAAAATTGTAAACAACTCATCAGACATAGCATTGGGTGCTCTGTCAGCCGATAATATGCGCGAAAAAGTGGTTGACTTTACGATTCCTTACTACTACTCTGACATTACTTTCTTCACCCGAAAGTCAACAATTAGTTCAATCACTGCAAACACATTACTCGTATCGCCATTTGATACCAGAGTTTGGATCTGTCTTTTGACTTCAATTATATTCTCATTAATTATAATGAAATTAATGAAAGAAAAAGTTATCCATAATTTGGATCTTATTATTAGAGCTCTTCTATCACAAGGTTTGAATCAATTTTTAGTGTTTTGATAAATAAATGACAAAAACAATGACTTTTGATATAATTTTTAAGGAAATCCATTCATTCCTCAAAAATTCCGATTATATTCAAGTATTTGGCTTTTATTTGGACTAATATTAGCGCAAAGCTATGTTTCAGTTATTTTCCTAATAATGACTGAACTCATATCACGTCCCGGATTAAAAAGTTTGGAAGAGTTGGCATTGGCTGTAAGGAAAGGGAAATACATTCCGGCCACCAGTAAATCGGGTTCACTGTTCGGTCAGATTAAGGTATGACTGCTGTCATCACTGTTTGTATGGATTAACAAATAAATTGTAATTCAAAGGACATAAAGTCTTTTCCAATGCATTACATCGGAGACAATCTAATTGACGTGAATCGCATAAATTTTGCGATAAAACTGATGTTCACTAATATGACTCAATTGGCATACATATGCCCTCGTCTTCTGGTGAGAGGTCGGGCCGGAGTTACTATAGACTATTTGCATTTACCACCCAAACACGTTGAGTCAACTTTCCTTATTGAACAGTTGGCTATAGCTGTGCCTAAAAATTCGTATGAATTGAAAAATAAAATCAATAAATTGTAAGAATATTTAATTAGATTTCAAATGTTTTATGAATTTATTGTTGAATTGGTTTTGCTTTAAGGATCCGACGACTTGAGTCGAGCGCACACTTATCTCATTGGGAAAGCATATCAATGAAAGAGAAGTCAAATGAAAAGGATTACTCAAAATATACTGATTTTCAATTAGACGGTCAAACGTCTGAAGGATTAGCTCTTAATAAACTTCAATACATTTATTATCTTTTATTTTTTGGTTCACTTTTGTCAACAGTTTTACTGATTTTTGAATTAATTTTCATATTATTTCGACAAAAGATTAAATTTAAACGAAAGAAAATTAATTTAAATTTTTTAATCAAAAAACATAAATGATTTGAATTTCAATGAATACAGTCATTGATATTCACATTTTGCAATGAATGAGAAATTACTTAAAATGTATGCAATAAATGTAAGTTTTTATAGGTTTTAATATACAGTAACACTAAAAATAGCACTAAATATTGAATATTAAACAAATATAAAGTAAATAAAATAAAATATATTCAAAATTATAAACGATTTCAGTTTTGAAGTTTAAAATGATAGCCAAACGTAATGTTAGTTTTATTGAATACAAAAGTTTAAACATTTTATGATTTCTGATGTTTTGAAATCACATTTTTGACAAATAATGAATCCGTGAAAAGCTTCGGCACTTTCATACTGTCCTCCAAAACAGTTAAGCTGTTCTCGAGCTTAGAGTTAATAACAATTGACTTTTAAATCAAAATTCAAAACAAAAATTGTTTTACAAAATGATTAAAATATATTATTTTCTATTATTTGCTCTTTTGGTTAGCATTTCAATTGGTTTTCATAATAATGATAAAGATGATGGAGTGATTGAAACAAGGTCCGGTGACTTTATTCATTCAAATAAAAAATTTCAACAATATTTAGAGAAAAGTCAACAAAAAAGTGGAAAAAATAGGAAAAAATTGACATTTTTTAAACAAATTGTTGAAAACGCGACCGAATATTATGGCGAAGACACCTCTGATGTCAGTCCCGCCAAAGACTTCTTTATTACTTATGGGTTCTTCTTATTCTTCTTAATCTCATCCGTTGTTTGTGTCTTCTTTACGGTAGTCATTGGCACTCATTATTTCAAAAGTATTTAAAAATTATTACATTTTCTATAAAAATAAATATATTTATTGATTGTTAACAGAAAGAGAAAGACTTCGCAAAGCGATTGAAAAGGATTACAACATTTTGAAATCAAATCAAATGAAAACCGAAGAAAACATTCATTAAATTACAATTAAAATTCAAAAATTGATATTTATTTCAATAAAAATATAATTTTCTTTGAATTTATAGCATTTTTTAAACATATTAAAAATCAATGCAATAAAACCTGAGATAAAAAACATTTCCTAAATTATAGTTTTATATCTTTAGATTTGTAAATATATTTAACTTATCACCTTGTTTAATAAGTTTTCTTGTAAGAAAATAATTAATATATCAATTGATTTAAGGCTCAAAACTGAATTTATGCTTAAACTAATCATAATTGAGAACATAATATAATCTTGCACACTTAAGCTCCCTTTGTATTTTTTCAATAAACTAGTTGTTATGCAAAACCAATAAAAGTGTGTGAATTGTAAAAACTTTTATTAATTTCTTATAATTTATTTCGATTTCAAAGTTCACTTAAAATATAGTTTTGAATGAAATTATATTTCAATCAATAAATTGATTCAAAATTTATATAATTATTTCTAAAATACTTGAATTTTTAAAATAATATTTGAAAACAGAATTCATAACTAATTTTTAGTTTCAGTTTTTGGAAAATATAAAAATGGTTTTAAATATTATTAAAACAAAACTAAATACACAACAAATCAAAGAAAAATAT
>JAQGAT010001553.1:0-13244 GCA_034687845.1 Pantelozetes paolii
GTGAATAAAAGGGATTTAAATATATTTGAATTTTTGTATCATTTTTATCATTATATCGTTTTTATCACTAAATTTATTATTTTTACCATGATGACACAATTGATATTTTACTGCACAGTATATAAACAATTAAATTATTATTTTCATCCAAAGGTCAGTCTATTTCTCAATAAATCAATAAACCCATAAAAAAATGAAGACTTTATTGGTATTGAAGTGAAGATATTGTATATAATTTAACTTTACTTTTGATTAAATTGATTGAAACCATGAATGGGAAAAATAACAAAATAAAACTTTCGTCTTATTATAATTTGTAATATTGTTTGTCAACTGTTATGTAAAGATATTTGCAAATCAATTGATAGAAAATAAATATTAATATAAAAGAAAACTTAATATTTAAGTAATTGAATAAATATTATCTCATTGTTTGGATTGATAGCAAAATATGGTTATAAATTTATTTGGAGAGAAATTTGTTATTGCTACTAATTTTGTAAATTATCTATATTATTAATAACCAAGTAAATTATCCTGTATATTCATAGGTCGCTCCGTTTATAAATAAATCAATAAAATCATCAGAAAATGAAGATTACATTGGTATTGAAGCGAAGATATTGTACACAATGAAAGATAAATTAAATTTTACTTCTGATATAATTAATTGCAACAATATATGGGGGAATTTTGTGAATAATTCTTGGAATGGCATTGTTGGGATGATCTTGGATAAAGTATTTAATATTTAATTTATGCCTTTAAATATCATTAAAATGATTGTCTTATAAAGAGTGCTAACTTTGGTATCGGAGAACTATCCGTCACCGAAGAGAGATTTAAAGTGATTTCATATACCTTTCCTCATGTAATCGATTCAATCACATTCACAGCACCCATACCTCAAGTGAAGGGATACTCACTTTCATTGTTAAAACCGTTTAACACTTACATATGGATTGCATTTTTAATGACATTTTCATTCAATTTCTTGTTTTCATATTTATTACAAAAATTACTGAAAACAAAACTTTCATTGAATTGGACTGTAATTACAATTGCATTGAAACAACCCTTCATTATATGTCATCGTATGAAGAAAAATCTAATTTATTTTACATCTTGGTTATTACCCATGTTAGTTTTGATTTATAGTTATTCCGGAGTATTTTATTCATTGCTAACAATACCAGAAAAGACTGAAAAAATAGAAACTCTGAAAGACTTAGCGATTGCTTTGAAATCAAAACAAAGATTTGTTATAGTATTTGAAGATTTAATTAATTTAGATCACATCCAGGTATATCTTCACTCATATATTGATCGCACTCTATTAATTTTTAATTAATAGATTTACATAAATAAAACAATGACACTGATTATTTTTATTTAAAGGAATATTTGTTTAAATATAACCCTGGGTTTCAACATTACTTTCAAGTATTTAAAGATTTTGATAACGTTAAACATCTACTTTCAAAATACTTTCAAACATATTTTTTAATTGCTGAAAGGTATTTTCTTGAATATTATATATTAAAAAATGATCTCCCTTATTATTTGCCCCCTTTGGCCAAGTATTCTGATATATTTCTCAGTCAAATATCAATTGCAATCCCAAAACTATTTGTTTACGAAAAGGATTTCAATTTAATGTAATAAATGAAAAACACTTTTAATGTATAATAAATCAATTGATTTCACAATATTTCAGACTTTCATACATCAGTAATAGTGGACTAATACAACACTGGAAAAATATGTATTACTTAAAACATGTCAAACAATATGGTTTGAGACAAGACTTTTCATCAAACAATACATACAATGATTTGAGTTTAAATCAATTGAAAACTTTATTTTACGTCATTTTGTTTGCATTTTTCATATCATTTGTATTTATATTAATTGAATTTATTTTTAATCATTTTTTCAATTGTTTTAAAAACTCAAAGCAAATTCAAGAACAAATTGAAATTCATTATGACTTATGCAATATTAAACCAAATAGACCTTTCACATATTAATTTAATAAATTAAAGTCATTTCAACTATTAATTACTTACTTCTTAACCGTTGCTTAAAAGCATTTCAATAAACAAGAAAATGAAAAATAGTTTGAAATTCAATTCATGAAACACAAGTCGAATGAAGGGTTTCCTAAGAGATAGTATGAGTGCTCAACATGTGTTGTGATCGGATGGGGATATCTGTGCTGTTTATTACAAAGTTTGACACCAAATGTCTGAGACTCGCCCACAAGTCTGGTCACTGTATATGAGCTAAATATATATATATTTTGCTTTTAAAGTATCTTTAAATCACTATTATTTCAAAGCCCAGACATATAAGTGCTGACACTGGGAGGTGAACGACCATTCCTGACGTCCAACTATTTTCTCATACATTTCAATTGAAGACGAGCTAAAAGAGGAAACGTATAACAATGACACGCATCGGCACATCCATTATTACCGGTGCTTAACATTTCATTTCATAACTGATTTAATTTC
Source organism: Pantelozetes paolii (assembly GCA_034687845.1). Classification (NCBI taxonomy): domain Eukaryota; kingdom Metazoa; phylum Arthropoda; class Arachnida; order Sarcoptiformes; family Oribellidae; genus Pantelozetes; species Pantelozetes paolii. Next base: position 2,517 of record JAQGAT010001553.1, read on the forward strand.
AACAAAAAGTTATTACTTGTTCTTAAAATGGGTTTTCTTTAAGAGTTTATAAGAAGTTATGAACAGAAGTCAACGTTTCAATAGTTTTAATGAAATATTGATTCAAAAACATAGAGTATATGAAAGCAATCGACTCCTCATTTCAAGTGCACAACGAAAACAACTAACCCCTCATAAAAAGGTATTTAACTTAACATTAATTGACTTAAAATTAAAAATTAATTTCAATAAATTGTTGTTAAACTTTATTTCGTCAACAATTGTCTTGAATTTGAGATATGTATGAATTGATTGAACATTTTATAACATCTTTTTTTACTGTTTCTTAATTATTGTGAAAATCCTTTAAATTCTTTCCTTTTTTGTCATTAAATGCCAATAAATTTATTCATAATCTCTAAAACATGTATTCATTTGAAGTTAATTTTTGTTTGCATTAGATTTAAGTTCAAAAATGTTTTAATTACTTTAAGTCTTTAAGAGTGCTATAAATTATTGCCAAAAGTTTTGACTTTTTGTTTATTCAATGAGAATTGTTTGCAAATAATTAATCAATGAATTCATTATAAAGTCTTCGTATTTTGCAAACAATTGATAATTTAGTGCATATTTTGTTCAAAGATTGTACAATTGAAATATAAATAATTTTAAAATAACAACACTATCGGTGTTTTGACCTTGTTCATATAAAACAATAGAAGTGATTATTAATGCTATTTCATTACCCAATCGTTAATCACTTCAACAACTCTTATAAGTCTTAAATTTTGAACAATTTGATGACATATTAATCAATTGAAAACTCAATCCATTGATCATTTGGTTTGAAATATGTTTATAAAAACTTTTAAGTTTTAAAGAAATCAATTATAAAACGACTAATGAATGAAAAAATAGCGAAGACTTGAAGACACTGTTCATTTAATTTTGTCTTATAATAACTGAAGCATAAAAAGCATAAAAAAATTTAAATTAAATTTTTATTTATTTATATTTAAATTTTTGTTTCCTTCAAAAACCGGCTCAAAAAAAGATTAACAAAAATAATTAAACATTTCTTCAGTCACTGAACTAATAATAATAATAATTACTGTTTCATATTATGTGACAAATTTGATGTTTCAAACGAGGATTGAGTCAATGATTATAATTTCAATTTTTGATTCAAGAATTTCAATTATTTTCACATTTGGGTTGTATTTGTACATCACTTACCACATCCACACTTTGGGCACATATACAGTACACACACACAAAGGTTAAACTATATTTCAAATCAAAGGTCGCAAAACTAAAACTAAAAATTAATTCAATATTTAAAGCATTTTCAAAATAATAAGTAAAAAGTTTTTACAAAAAAGACTCAAATATTTTCTAATTTTTTATATTTGTTTTGTATTTTATATAAAATTTCAAATTATTTCACAAAACCATTAAATCGAGTCGTTTTTTAATCTTTTAATAAATGTTATAAAAATTGCATTTTTTCTGACATTTTAAGTTGAACTGCGAGGACAGGCATGTATTCAGTGGTCGATCCACTAATCTATACTTTGCTTGTATTCAACACAAGTTGTGATCTATTTATGTCTAAAACAACGGATGTATTCAAAGCAAAGAAACGAATGCACTGTTCGACTCGTTCTCACTGCTATTACATCCCATACCTCCCCATCCCATAGTAAATATAGTTTAGCTGAAGAAAGTAAACATAAAATGTGTGTATCGTCTCTAACAGGCGTTAAAGAGCATCAGTTCCTTAATTTAGACGATATATGACTTCACTTCTTCTCAAAACAAGACTAAAACTGTTCACCAATTCCTATGAAAACTAAAAGGTTTTTCTCAAACATTAGACTCCTTTAAATGAATTACATCTCAGTCTCTGTGAAATTCATTTAACATTGAATTCAGTGTTTGATTATAATTATAAATAAAAGACAAGAATAACAGTCAATGAAATAAAAAGCTATTTTTTGATGAATTCATTGATTGAACACAACTTAACAGTTCATTGAATATTGAATAACATTTTCATAAAAGGATTTATTTTGTGCTAAAAAAGTGATTTTGATATTAAAATTGAATATTTTGTGTATTAATCAAAGGTTTGTGTATTAATGCCAACTCAACAGAAATATAAGGTATGAAAACATTTTTCATTTAATAAAATTTCATTTATCAAAATTGAGACCAATTTAGACCATTAAGTGCTGTCATAATCGCAATAATTGTTTGAATTATACATCCATTTGCGTGTTTTAGTATTAAAGGTAAAAGTGTGTTTGAATTTCCCATAAATTGCTGTCTCATTTCATTTTACGTAAATATCTTTAAAACAAATGCATTAATATTTTAGTCAAATGAAAAATCGGTTGCATTTCGTGTTCATTAGTCAGCGTTTTGTTCACTAAATCTTGAATTTTAAATCAGAATTCAATGCAAAACCTAATAGTGGTCTGAGTTTTGAAAATGGATATCACTTTACCCGCACTGGAAGTTGATGTCAGGGTTTTTAAGTCAACAGTTTTAGTGGGTTTTAAATTAATGTTGTATTTCAATCATGATTTTTGTTTCAACATTTGAATAATGACTTTATGTTTAAACTCCAATAAATTCATCCAATATTGAGTGAATTCAATCATTTTTCTGTCATTTAATATTATTATATATATTGTAATTTAAACAACAGTTTCTTCAACTCATAATTGTTTTTAATTTATGTATTTTTTGTAAAATATACAAAATTTAAACTTCAATCCTAACCGACGGTTCATATATTAGGCCAAAGTCTGTCTCTAATTCAAACCTTGTCTCCAAATCTAACGCTAATATATTTTCCGTCATTTGACTTGACTTTTCATTTTGTCGATTCATCTGACAATTGATTTTTCAGACAAAACTGTTTAGTATTTTGTCTTTAGTTTATAATTATTTGCTTATTTGTCAAAATGTTTTGATTTGAATACTACTTAAATAATGTGATTATTATTAAATGAAATAATATTATGCGTGAAAACTATGTTCAAAATTTGAGACTATATAATATCAAAAAGTCTAAAAACACAACTGACCACAGTTTGAAGTGTACCTGTGCCTGTAGTTGCAGTGATTTTTATAAATCAAATATTCATTCATTGAATAAATCAGAAAGTATTGGAAATTTTGATTTCAAATCAAATGTTAAACGAAATGAAAATATTGTTTTGAAAACTCCTAAACCCATAGAAAATTCAAATGATTTGAAAAATTATGCCTCAATTGGTACTGAAGTGAAAGTGAATCCTAACAGAGAGGACAGTCATAAAAGTATTGGACAATTTAAGTGTACTTGTGATCACTCGACTAATGAGATCGAGAGTCTTTGCCTCCAATTTGTCTGTTAATAAAAATATTGAAAACTCGTTGAAAGCCTTTTCGAAGAACTATAAGCACTTCAATGAAAACACTTTTATTGATCAATACATTACTAAACGCTATGAATGCACGTGTAATGCAAATAACAAACGGATAGATGAAAGTACTCTATCGGTGCCCAGTTTACAGAGCACTTCCTCTCCTTCCTCTCATTCAGTCAACCTTTTAAGTCATTTCTTAGAAGACTTTATCATAGATGAGGTAAGTGTCCACTGCTTTCACTAATAAAACATAATTTTCATTAAAATTAACTAAACTTTATGTCAAAACAATTGAGTGCTTGTTATTGAGTATTAAATTAATTTCATTTTAAAGTCTATTTAAAATGTATTTAATTGTAAAACACATACATTTTGGCCCCAATTGTCATCAAATAAACCATTTTTTGCATTGAATTTATTGATGAAAATTAGTTTCAATTGAATCCAAAGCACGCCTTCAACAGCTGCTAATCATCATTAAAGTTGACTTATTATTCAATATATGTTTTGTTTTAAATTCATTTATTAATGTGTTTTCAGTCTTTCGTTTCGCAAAAGTTTGTTTGAGTTGATATTAAATAGAATCTAAACTTGAAATCTGGAATGAACATGTTCAGTTTGATTTATTGCTAAATGTTGTCCCGTTCATTAGATTCTTGTAAATTTAAGGATAAATTATTGAAATTTCATTCCCTTGAATGCATCAGTGGTCGGGCGCCCAAAGCCAGGGTTGAAGGAGTGCTTATCTACGATGAATATAACCTGGGATGCTTTCACTCAAGTTATGCAAAGAGAAGGGTTAACTTTTTCCAACGAAAGGTCAGTTGAGTTTATATCAAAACTTTACACCAAAATATCATTTTTGGTTATTTAAGTCATAATGCAATTGATTTTTTGATTGTATTTCATTAACTATTGATTTTTCATAACAATCGTTGAAATAGTTTTGAATTCAAATAAATATTAAATATTTCAATGATTTATGAAATCTTATAACAAAACCAATAAAATTTTGTGTTCAGTATTGATGTTTCAATTGAAATATATTTTTATAAAATATTTAAGAAATAATGTATTTTTAAAGAAATAAATTATTCAACAGTTTTGACAATGATTTTCATAAAAAGTCAATAATAATGACATTTATGTTTTAAAAAACCCAACAAAACAAACCCAAAAAAACAAACTCCTAAAATAATCTATTGTTAGGTCTTGAACACTTTATGAATGCTTTAATAACGAAAACATGAAAATAATGACAAAATTTGATGAGAATTGATAGTTTAGTTGTTGTGAACAGTGCATAGAATTGTGATCAGAATCGTTTAAATTCTGTGGTTTATTATGTTTTTCACACAAAGATCGCAGCACTGCTTAAATGTCAGTGCATTTCACATCAATTGCATTGTATTTTTGCAATAATTTTTTTCTGTTGTTTCTCTCATCGGATGTTTTTGGAGGAAGTGTTCATTGATTGATGGGAGAGAGGAAACGGGATATGAGTGCCATCAAAGACATCTAACTGTCCCTTAAAAGCCTAATCTAATTATTCAAATAATATACTCAAACATTCATTTGAAGGCATTTTTAGTGCAATACTTAATGAAATTTATTATTTCTAATCATTTTTAGTCAACATTTCATTAAATATTAATCTAATGTCAGATATGAATGAATGTATGGATTAAAATGTTTACAGATATTTAGGGCTTAAGAAAAATATTGGGAATAATTGAGGTGTTAGTCATATAATACTTGAAATAAATTATTATATATTTTGTAGATTTTGCAGATTTATTGTTGAAAATAACCTTCAAATTGAAAAGTGAATTAAGCAAGATTATTTTTAGTTTTTTATATGAGCCATAAAATTCAAATGACTGACAAAAATACGAAATTAAATGTCATTTTTTGATATTTAAACATAAAATGTATTGAATTTCTGATCATTTTTGTTAATATTTGAACAGAAATTGTTTGTCTATTGAATTGTTTGTGAATTTCCTGAAGCAATGACTTTATATTTATTTGTATTTTACATAAGACTTGAAATTTTATGCAAACTTTTATAAACAACTCATTTCTTCTGTTATTTGTTTTTCAGCCGTTATTTAATTATCCAATCGTTTATTGCCTATCGATTGCAGGTTTTATATTCACTTTAAATACTTTGAATATTTTCATCGATTGAAATGTTTTTCAAACAGATTTCACATTTAATTGAAATTATTTTTGAAATATTTTTAACTTTAAAATCAAGTTTTCATTATATTTTCAAATGCTTTTCAGATTTTCATTCATTCAATGAGTTTTGAATTTTTTTTATAAAAACTAATTTATATTTTTATTCATAACAACAATACTGACAAGAGTTTAGGAAATACCATGTATTGGGGTTTTGGGTGTTGTCACCCAAACCATTCATTCCCTATTGAGAGTATGTAATAAATAGAACCGTAGGAACGGTAGAAATAGTGGAGCACTTGAATACACATCACTTGAAACGACAGAGAAAGTGTGACTCATTGCCAGTCATAATAAGATATAACATCAGTCAACCAAACGGGACAGTCGTTCCGCCTATCCATACGCCAGACCTCTGAATCCGCTTTAATCTTCTTTTGTTGAGTGAATGTCTAAATTGAGACAATCAAGGGGTGGACAGCACTCATACTCTATGTCTAAAAATATATTGTGATCTTTAATTTATATTCTCTTTTGTTGTGAACTTGAATTGTTAGGAGATATTGACCGAACAAAATGAATCCAGGTTATGAGATAATGACCCTCAACACATAAAATATCCAGTTGCATTTTTATATAACCCAATCCCAACTTCTGCACAAAAGTTCAAATTGAAATTCAATTAATTATTTTATTTTGTTTGAAATTATTTTTTATCGGATTTTAGCGCAAAAAAAGTTGAATTAATAAAACATTTTTCATGATTTAGACGTCTTATGGTTTAAATGGCAATCAATTGGTATTATTTTATCAATATATTTATAGCCAGGGTAATTAAAAATATATATAAAGCGATAAAAATGTATAAAGATTTTGGATTTTTGTGTAAATAGTGTTTAAAAGCACTATTGTTTGAGTTGTGAGACTAAACGGGAGTAGAATTTGCGTGACTTTCTGTCCCAACCATTGATTGCATGTTTTAATGCCATCAATGATAGCCAAACGTGAAAGTATAGGAAATGCTAATAACATAACACAACATACCTATCATATACTTCAATCCAAGGGCAGGTGTAATGAGTTTTATAACAATAGCATAACCAGATCTCTGCAAGAATTTCTCGAAGGGGGCAGATATATGCCTGTGCTCTGTGCTCTTAGCCTCGATCTGATGCTCTTTAGAGTTAGTATTTATGAAAAATATAAATATTGATGTCAAGTAAAGAATAGTTACTTTTATATCCATATTGTGTGCCATTTATTAAATATAAAAATTGCAAATTCATTACAATATGTATTAGTCTTTCATTTGAATAAATTATTTTATTTTCATTTTGCGATCCAATCATTGAATGACTAATGAAAAGTATTTTTATACTAAATGTTATGTTTTTATGAATTTCTTATTCAAACACTAAACACAAGAATAAGAAGTTTTCAATAGTTTTTTGTTTTTCATTTCTTTTATGTAAACTGTTATTGCATTTTGTGTTTTAATGAGTTTTCAGTTTTCATGAATAATTGATAAGTTTTCAAATAAAAGCATTCAATTGTTTACAAATATGATTGGGATAGCGATGGCTACCGAGGATGTCCTCTCAATGGTATGTTTGCATCTATTTATGTCTCAGTATTTGCTTTTTTGTTTGTTATTAATATCAGAGATCATATCAGTGACAGGTGTATAGAGTATTGGGTGTGGACTTGATTTCAGTCTCAATGCAGTAAATTGTGTTCAATTCAAGGGTACCAGTGATTACTAGTGACGAGTGATTTTATACCAAACCCTATCATAAATTATCAATTATTTATCAGATATTTAGACGACTCTGAGATGAGATATAATTTCCAATTATCTAAATATAACTCCAAATAACAGAGTATTTAATAGTTTTTCAAACTAAACGTCACTAAAGTTATGAAATCATTCATATAAATGGTAGGAAAGGGTGATATTTCTTCATTTATTCATAACGAGCTTTAGATGTGATTATTTTGCTTAAAACCTATTCAATAATTTAGTCATCGCTTATAAACAATGAATTATTGAATAAAGTTTTATAAAGGCTTACATTAAGTGTCGGAAACGATAAGCAAATAATCGATAAAATTATTTTTTAAAAGCCTTTTAAATGTTTTCAACAAATAATTCGTAAATGCATTCAAATATTATTAGTTTGTAATTCAAATATTTATCAAATCAATCAAATGCCCCCTTATTTAGGGGATGGCAGTGATAGGACTGGTATTCAGTTTCTCATAGTTAAACAATCATTTCTCACACTTATATAATAAGTCGATTCATATTTCGGGTTTTATTACGAGTAATGTATTTCTAATGTGATTTCAATCCCAATCTAATCGTGTGTTTAAAAGTAATTTGATATCAATTAATACTATGTTTTCATTTAAACTACGATTTCATTAATGTTTGAGTAATAGTGACCAACAGATTGAATAATATCAATAAAAACCAAAAGTAATTCAATGAATGTATGAAATATTGAATGAATAGTAAAAATAGACTAAAAATCAAATTAATATAAAACAAGTCTTTCCCAAGAATTTGTGTTTTACTTCAAACGCTTATCTAATGTCCAAAAATAAGATCAAATTTTATCGATATATTTATTTACTTAAACTCATATAAAGAGATGTTTGTATTATATAAGCTCTGATTACTATCAAAATAAAAGTTACTTTACTTTTCACAGCAATGTGTAAATAAAAACCATTTATTTGAGTCCAACCTTTAAATTACAAAATAGTATTAAAGCAGATTACCATTGAATCCAAGCTAAGCTAAATTGACCAAGGTTTTAATTTATACTTTATATTAACAATAATTAATTTAATTTCTTATTGCGTCTAAAAATATCTGATAAACAAACAGTTTAATAATCATTATGCAGATATATTTAACAAGGTTGTTTACTATTGTTTAGTATTGAATATTTAAATAAACATTTAATATTTTCTTTGGTTTTACGAAACTATTAGTAATTATTTTTGTCACTTAATTACATGTTTATACGACTATCTTGGTGATATATTTTCAATAGGAATAAATATTAATAATTGAAATATTCAATAAAATATTTGCATAAAGCAAACTGTTGTCACTTTGAGAGAGCACTGGAAGGTTTACACAAAAGGTGCAAACTTTACATTCATTACATTTGATAATAACTATTAAAACAATTTTTCATATATTTTCTCACATTTCTTACATTTGAAGTATTTTTTTTCAATAAACAGTAAAACCTTTCATAAAATTAATGAATTGATAAAATGTATTAGCAAGGTTAGATGTCTTTGATGTATTTGTAAATGCATCTGTTTAATGGGTTGTTTTCAAACTTAATAAAATATGTTTTATTTGCTTTTCATCCGAAACCACAACAAGTGTTAGATATGAAACTGAAGATTGCATTGACGGCAATCAGTATTTGTTTTATAAAGTCATTACAAATAATCGATTCAAATGAACATTATTTATCAAAATTATCTATCAAGGACCAAATGAGTTATTTAGCTAACCTGGATAAATTTCCATCTGTACATATGAAAATGGTCTATCCTTGGTACAAGATCACTGAATATTCTGTTCTAATGTTATCTAATTTTGTCAAATTGTTTTCAACAGATATATATCTTATTTTCAAATTATTATTAATAAATCTGTCCAGGTACAAAATATTATAATTGGTCTAAGAATAAATAAAAAGACCGAGGTAAATTCTTTTTTATAAAATTAGTTGTAATTGATTAAATAGCATCACTAATGATAAAACTTATCATTAACAATTTTACTTATTATTTTATCTGCGCTGTCAAGTGTTATCTAAATATCAATATAAGAAATGTCGTTTTTATAAACTTGTCTTATTTTCTCCACATTTTAAGTATGAAATAAAAATTTTATTTCTAATCAAAAAACTATTAAATATTTGTTTTAATCTTTTAAAATGCAATTCAAAAATATTTTGCAAACATTAATGATCGGAGAGAAACAATAATATTAGATGTGATCTCACATTTTCATAAATAGTTTCAGTGTTTTTCATTTGTCTAAACATTTTATTTATCAATAGTTTATCGATTTTATGAATAATTTTTTCTTTAAATGAAATCTTATTTAACACTAAACAGAGTCAACAAAAAATATTTTGATAATAGTATACAAAGAAAAGCATTTAATAGTGTTATTGGAAAACAGTTTTTCATTTCATTATAAAAAATATTAAATTTGAAACAAATTATTTATGGTTTGGATGTTGTGTTAGTTTTTGACAATCAATTGATTTACTTATAAAAACAAAACTATTTTTCTTAGCGTTGTATTGAAGACAGACTGAAATCCTAACAAATTTTGGCCCAAAATGTTGTTAACATTTACATTATTATTACAATTCACTTGATTTGAGTGATTGAACACAAAACCCAACTTAACATTCAACCAAAAAAACATTAAGTCTTTGATGACAAGCGTAAGAGAATTTAGTTTTAAGTAAACTAACGGTACTTTTGGTTAATATTTCTTAACAATTCAAACATCAGTTTAAATGAATGAAACGATTATTTGGTGTTAAATATAATCCAAAGTATTATTTATAGTAATCAAGAGTAGGAATGAATCCCTAAATAAATTGTTTGCCTTTCAGTGCAAATATCAGACCAAAAGTTATGTGAAAAATATTCACAAAAATGTTTTTACAAATAAAAATAAAGTTTTCTTTTTGGCAAAAAAATGTGATATTATGTGAATTTTTTGAATCAAAATGAAATCAAGATATTTTTCATTCAATTGTTTTTGTGTAAAGTTTTTTGAAAGCTTTTTGTCTGCGATTTCAAACATTCATTATATAAATAGACTTTTTTTATACATCACTTAAACAGCGGTTTCTCTCAACTGATTCAACAAAAAATTTGTAAATTATGAACAAAAACCTGATTTATATGAACTGATATTTGTTGGACGGGTTAGTCAGGTCTGGCCATAACAGGAATGACTGCATCCCTATCCCTATGCGACAAAAGGCGAGCACATGCGTTATGACTCAAATCGATAATAGCGAAGATCGGGAACAGGGAGGAAAGGGAGGAGAGAGAGAGAGAGAGAGAGAGAGAGAGAGAGAGAGAGAGA
>JAQGAT010001554.1:0-13243 GCA_034687845.1 Pantelozetes paolii
AGACTAACATTGAATGGCTTTCTATTGGTTCACAAATCAATTATATGAATCAACTCTTCACTCAAAATGACTTCAAACTTCAGGAAACTTTTGTCAACAACATATCGTTTGAAACTGATTTACAATATATCCTGGGTTAGTAAAAATCAATAATACTATTATGTATTTAAAATAATTTAATATCCAGAATCGCGCCAACTCTATAATAAGTGTTATAAACTTCACTTCAAATGCAAATCTAGTGTTGAATACGACTCTCTTTGGAATCAATGTATTAACTATTGTTGTGATGTATTCCAGAATCCGTGGAATAAACAACTGAACGCCACTGCCTGGGATGAACTGAAAGGAAACACTACTGATTCATCTGTGAAGGGCACAATTACCATTTTAAAATATTATTGCATCAAAATCTAACTAATTTTGATGTTAATGAAAAACATATAAATTTTATTTATAACAAGCAAAAATGTTTACTAAACTAACGATTATAATAGTGATGATAATTGATATTAATTAACAAACAAGGAATGAGTCAAGCCTATAATTTCAGTTTTCAAGAATAAATATTTCAATTTATTGAAAATTACTTATAATAAATATAATTATTGCATACTAGGTCAGATGCCCGATAAGATACGTGGAAAAACCCCATTATCACCCTAAATCTCCATTTCCCTAAAACTCCATTCCCCTAAACCTCCAAACTGATAAAACTACATTTTCCTGATACTATATTTCTTCTATTACTAACTTTCCCCTAGAATTACCATTCCATTAAAACCACTTTCCCCAAAACCTATCATCCCCATAAAATCCGCACTCCCTTAAACACACCATTCCTCTAAAGTTACCTTTCCCCTAATATTACCAATCCCTTATAACCATTCCCTAAACCCCTCTTAACCCTCTTCTTCTTAACCTAACCGCCCCTCTATCTACCTTCCCCTTACTAACCTACCCTCTAGTAATAGTCTTTCCCTAACCTAAACTACACTGTAATGAAAACACTGAATCCCTTTCACAACAATTGAATTTGAATGTGGTTTCAGTGTTTTGAATGTGTGAATTAATTTCAAAGCGCGTGAAGTAAAATGACATTGTTGTTTTAATTGTACACAAGACACCTTAATTAATATTGTTGCGTATTTTCGGCCCTGAAGATACACAACGGATGAAAAGTGTCAAAAGTTTTGTTCAAACGATTTCTTGTCTACCAATGAATTGTAAATCGATTCCTTGTCCACCAATTGTTAAGTCGAAGAAGTCCTGATCCACTTAATTTAAAACTCAATGTATTTAAAATTAAATACAATTTTAATGAAATAAATCTTTATTTTAAACCGCTTTGATTAAAATACAATAACTAAAACAATAAGTATAACTGAAACCAATGGTTAAGTGAGTAGTTTACACTTTAGTGATTGAGTGCGCTGATAGCCTCAATCTTTCGGTAATATCCGAGAAAAGGGTCCACCCACCTATCATTCTCAACACTTGTAACTATTCTATTGGTTACTGTTGAGAACTGATCAAACAGTCCGTCGAATAACAATCGGACACTTATTTCCTAACACTGGAACCACCCTTTGATTGCTCAACTAACGCTATCCCGGGAATTAGGTAAGAGCCTTGGATTATCATAAACAGGTCCCAAGGATTGTGCATACAAAGTAGTACAAAGATAATTTATTCAGATTAGTAATAACTCATTAATTAAATCAGAAACACAATTACATACTATTGGAAAATCATACTCAATGTTAACTCAATGCAAAAACTCTATTTCTTTACAATCGATTAATTAACTAATTAGTGGTCTCAAAGAGTCGTGACAGGTGTCAAACGTAAAGTACACATCTTCTCAACAAAATGTATATTTTAGTTTTCTATTTTTTTAATCTATAAATGGGTTAAATCTTTATTTAAAATAATACACTCAATATAAACACTCTCACAGCTTTGGCAATGCATTTTCATTGCAGACGACCTTTACAGCACATTTTACTATCGCTAGCGTTGGTAGTGCATTTTACTACAGACTTCCCTTCGGGCTATAGCACTGTGTGTATACAATACAGGAATGTTGTGTACATTGAGTGAAAGTCTGGGTCACAGCTCTTGAGGAAAGCCCTACACAACGGGTTGAGTGAATGCACTTTGAATGAGAAACTTTCAATGTTAGCGGTAGTATGCGATACACTGTCCTCACACTAATGATGTCGTTAAAAACTCAACATTAATGTAAAACAACTATAACTTCGGCTTTAAACTTGATTTACTAATTGAACAACTGATCTCACCCTATCTTTACATACATCAAAGTTAAACTACTGAATAGTAGAATCAAATTAAAAGAAGGTAATATTTTAATATCTAAATTTTGAGTCTATTAGCGTTGATTAAGAATATTCCTACTATTTGACGATTTAATGTCAATAGTGATTATAGAGACCTGGCCATAAGTGGACACTGAGTTTCAAGCACTAAATCTAATCACAAATGAACATACATGAAGTGAGTTTAATTAGAATTTAACCGTGACATCTAAATTCTGTTTTTAATTAAGTTATATATGATTTATAGTATGTTTACAAATTTAGTTAATCATTCTAGTGTGAAAATAGGTACTGATGTAATCGAGTAATACATCATTAGAAAGGTATCAATGAGTAGAATAGGAAAATGATAATTAAAAGTGGTAGTATCCTCAAACTCATAATTTTAAGATGATTAATAATAGTTGTATTAATACATTGAATCCCTATGCCATGGCTTCAAACAGTACTTTAGGACGCTGATATAGGTATGTATGATACCTCATTGAAAAGGGTATAATTAGGGGAAGAATCTCTGAAAGTATTAGAGTGGGCGGAAGCATGGTTTAGAAATAGCGGGAAATTTAAATACAGAATTAACACAGAATCGGTAAACTTTGGTCACTAACGGTATGTTAGGAACTTGATACGGGTATGTGTTATACCTCTATAGAAAGGTTATTATAGGAGGAAGGATCTCTGGATGATACCAGAATGGGCGCACGTCCCGTTTGGAAACAGCGGGAAATTTAAATCAAGAATTATACAGAATGTGTTAAACTACGGTCACTAACGATATGTTAGGAACTTGATACAGGTATGTGTTATACCTCAATAGAAAGGTTATTATAGGAGGAAGAATATTCCTGAAGTACCAGGATGGGCGTATGTCTTGTTTGGAAACAGCGGGAAATTTAAATACAGAATTTGTTAAACTATTTATTAAACATCTATTAAATAAAAACCTCCCTACTTAGGTAAGCGAGTGATATCTTAAATAAAAGGTATTATCAACAGTAATTCAACAAGAACAAATTCGTGAGGACGAATCCTCTAAAACATGCCCAAATAATTGGGAAAAGAACAAGGGTCCCAAATTCATCACAATATTATATATTATTGATTAAAAATATTTGTCTGTCGGAACCCCAGATCCAATCCCAGGCTTTCTATGGCTTTCATAGTATTTCTTTATTATTCATCGATAACTGGAAGTTTCCCTTTGGATATGACTATTCAATACTAGTCATAGACTTAATGTTAATTAACTTATAGTAATACAGGAACTTTCCTAAGGATATGATATCTCCCGATAGAGGGAGACGTTCTAAAACACATTGTTTTCTGTAATTCATATCGCTTTGTAATTCACTTATAATTCAGTCTTCAATAAAGAAACATTAACTTCTCAAAAGTGACTTTGCCTTTCGTATACAGATTGGAGGAGTCCGAGACACGTGTTCCCGAAAACGGATATATAAGTCAAACCCCTACACCCCAGTCTCCGGGAGCGCGACATATCAAACAATTCCCCAATCATTGAATTTAATTTCAATTAATTATGATTCAAGTAATGAATCAGAAGTTATCTTAAGTGAAGGGGAAGACAATGAAGTTTTAAATGAAGAGACCGGTGAGGAATGTAATCAAATAAAAACACAAGAGCGTGAGGACAACCGACCGGTCAGAGTGGATGCAACAAAGGCTAAGAGGAAGTCTTATTCATTGGCGTTTAAACTTAAAGTCATAGATCTTGAAGATCAAGAAGGAATAGTAATAGGAATTTTGAATATCAGATATATTAAATTAAATTTAAGATTTATTTGGGAATTGTTAACCATCTTGTAGCCTATGGGTTACCTTGTTAACCACTCTAAATTCAAACGGTTTCCATATAACTCTTCTCTTGAAAACTGAAATTATAGGCTTGACTCATTCCTTGTTTATTTTACATTGTATATTTTTATTAACATGTTCTACAATCATATAACTTAACAAAATTTATGATATAATGTGAATATCAATATTTATTATTATTATTTCTGATAGATTCAACAATTTGTTTGCTTAACATAAAATAGCAGATAAGCCCTTGATGAATTTAGACCCGGATTATCTATATTACTAACATAACTATCGCTGAACTCAAACCACTTATTGTTAATGAAATTTTTTGCAGTTGCGGTGTAATGGCCTGAATAAGAGCTCCCACTGTAGTTTGCAATCGCCTTTAAATCATACATCAAATCAATGTTTTCATTGCAATTGAAAACATATTTTCTGAAATCTAAAACCTCTGGAAATCTATACTGACTTTGCGATGAAGAGCATTGAAAGCTAGGGTTTGTTTTCAATTGCAGTATCAGTACATTTGGTGCAAACAAAATGCTTATCTCATCGTTAGGTATGACTTCCGTTTGGCATTCACTGCAATAGAGTCTGTCATTTGAACTCATTTTTCTCATCGATATATAACTCTGAAGACTGTCTTCAAGTCTGATGTGTGACTCATATCCGCGTAAATGAGTGTAATTAATACTGTTATCACTTTTAAAGTTCAATAAATGATTGCTATATTTTGAGCAAATACTATCCAGAATAGGGTCTATAATCAGTTTAGTATAAGTATCAAGGTTGTCTGCACTTGAAACTAAACTGATGTTACTTAAATATTCTGCTTCTTGGTCAGTTAAAGGTGATATTAATTTTGATCTGAATCGCTTAATAAACTCATCTTTTATGTTTGGCATATCTTCATCATCAACATTCAATAGTATAGGAAATCCAAATAACCCAGATTCATTTCTCAATTCAATGAATATTTGATATGAATATTCACTATCACTTTGAAACGCATATAAATTATTTTTAACTTGATCTAGGTCTATATTCTCATCCATTGAAAATAATTTTTCTAATTTTCCTTGATTGATTATTGTCACTATAATGTCGCCACTATACAGGGTTAGACTATTTTTGCGTTTAGTTGTCTGTCTCAGGTTTTCTACAAATTCTCGAACAGATATAATATTATTTGTAAATTCAAGCTTTATTTCATACAAATTGTCATTGCTCATTATCAATACGGCGGTAGTAGTAATGACCATTGAGCTTTTTGACTGTGGTAAACTAAGGACAGTGAATGGTTCACACCTTTCCACAATCACGTGATCAATAACACAACTTATCCGAAACCTTTGATAACCAAAAAGATTTTGTGCAATAAATGTGTTATTGTTTTGTAAATACTCTTCATATGTATTGTAATCTCTGGAGTCGTTGTCCATTCCTCTGTCCCTTTGCAGCAGCTCTTCATGAAAGCGGTTGAGAACTGAAGTCAGTAGTTCTGAGCAATCATTTTGACCGAAACCGGAAAACCTGTGAAACAGTTGTGAAACTCTTGATTTGAAATCGTTTGGTGAAATGCTATTTGACTTTCCGGACCACATCTTCTTGATAAGTCCGCAATAGATATCAAACAATGAATTATATTTCAAATATTTTTTATGACCATTCTCATTTTCTTGACAGAATGTGGTCAATATTTGAATACTTGATAGACATTGTATTGCACTATTCATATAACAAGTGTTTCCCAGGTTAATGAGTCCACAAACACCTCTCTCATATAAGAAAATATTTTCATTTCTTGGTTGTTTTGTAATGATATTATCAGGAATTTTTGGTGCTAGGTTAGGAGAATAATAAATTGCGAATTGAGTTTAGATTTAAATAGTTCGATAAACTATCATATTAAATAGTTAGATAAAAAAAACGTTTAAATAAATAAATGAAATTTGCAGGGTTATTAGATTAGGGCATTGAAAATAAGATTTATTACATCGATATTATTTACAGAATTAAAATCTAGCATGATGTTAATAGAGGCATGTTAATAAGGACAAATATGCAATAAAAGTAGTAACTTTATTGTTCTAGCAAAGATTTTATCATTTTTCACTTACCTATTTTCCCCTGAAGTCTTTGAGATTGACCACCTATGAATTATGAATTTATGAACTTAAATCATAATTAATCCCTAATATCTCACGTAGATCAAATATAAAGAATAAAGGGATCTAGAGAAAATTCATTTCAAATACCTTGATTGCATTTTATTGCTTCATTGACTGTCACTATAATAGATAAAAATGAATAATTTAATGACAAAATAAGTTAATAGTTATATTACAGACCGTTTTGACGTTGCTTAATTTTTTCACCAACAACAATTCTTTTCCTCTTGGTCGATTCTCTTATCACACGATTATTTGACATTATTTCTATAAAACCATAATATTATGTGTAATAATAAATATAAATTAAACAAAACAATTTCCAACCTTTGTTCGGGGCAATTTTAATTGATTCATCAATTATTGATAGTTTACTGGCATCAAGTTCAATATAATTTATTATATTATTATCACCATCATCAATTTTTGTTATTTTATTGGCATTAAGTTCAATATTTTTCACTATATCTTTATCACCATCATTTTTTTTGATAGTTTATTAACATTTAATTGAATAGTTTTAATCTTATCTTTATCACCATGGTCAAATTCTATTTTTTGAACAAGTAGCTTATTTTTTCTTCTCTTCCTCCTCAATTTAAAATAATATAATTAATTAAAAGTGCATTTAAAACACATAAAAAACATATAATTAAACTACTCAGAATAAATCTTCCTACTTCTTGATTAGTTATGATAGGTGAATTTAAAATGCCACTGTTTTTAAGCAAATATATAGTGAGAAAGGTAAATTCTAAATTATTACTTATTTTTATTTCTTTTCTTTATTGATTGCTTATTTTGAGCGGTTATCTGATCATGGTGTTCTACAGAATCGGTGATTTTATCCTCATCTTTATCTCCTACATAAATATTGCCAAATATAATCTAGTTTAAATTAAAATGATAATATTGCATCTTACCTTTCCTTAAGAAACAGGATCTAAAAACATCAAGCATAGTTTTCATTATAATAATTATTATCACTAATAGTTTGAATATAATATTTGTTGGGATAGATATTACTTTCATTTTAGTGTACAGTAGAGGCAATAAATTTAATTGCTGTTAAATAACAATATTTTATTGAATGGATCATAAATGTATTAAAAACAGTTTGTACTTGTATAATTTGACAAATATTTTACACTGTTAAACATTAATAATAATTACTATATTGATAAACAAAATAATGAGTTTAGTCTATATTCAGACATAACTGTGACAGTAAATTCAATATCATATAACGTTGGCATTAATTATTGAGTAAACAGTATTGCAATTATTAATATTAATCTAACTCAAATGACACTGATAATTATTTAAAACATAACTGTCATCTAGTATTGAATAATCATAACTGATTTAAGTTTAAATATTAATACGGTATTAATAAATACTAAAATAGATATGACTTTCTTCTATATTTTAAAATCAATGGTATAAAGGTCAATTGAGATATTTGTAAATGACCTTGCTTAATTTAGATGAATAAACGCTTTAATATTAAATTTGTTTTTATTTAAATAATAAAATAAGAAAGTAATTAACGATTTCTTTAAAGGGTTTTGTGATTTCAATATGCGTTGAATGGCTTTGAATATCATTGATGAGTTTATAAATAAATTGTAGTTAATAGAGATTCAAGAACATTTAAGTTTATTTTATTGAGAAATAATTGACACTTTAAATAAATTCTAACTTGATTAATTTGTATTTAATTATTTATCTACAATATATTCTAGGTTTTACATATTGATCGGAATATTAAGGAACTGTGTGCCTTTTTTTAATCAGGATAAATAAATGAAACAAAATCATCTTTATCAATTTTCAGTACTTACTGCCCCTTAAATATATGAGTGAACACTACAATGAAAATACTTTATTCGCCTCTTTATTAATCGATAACTTATAATGAATACAACATTTAAGTGATAACACCTTGAATTGAGTCCTCATTAATACTGTTATCAATGAATAAGGGGGTGAACAATGTCAATTCAGTATAATTTTTATTGATGTTTTAAGAGTAGACAAATTATTGAAAATGAATACCAGCAACTTTTGTATAATTTAAATGGAAGCTTGTTAAATAAGAGAGGCAAAATTAACATTCTATTAAATATTCCGAGTGCTAGTTTTTGATTTCTCATTTTAGTTGCCCGTGATACATTTACAATCAAGGTCAATGCATTTTCCAGTGGATCCTATTTGTGAACATAATGAGTTGCATATAGAATTCCCTTTACTTCCACCAACTAAGCAAGGATTGTCCACTGTTTGTCCTGGGTTGAGTTTATTTAAATCAATTAATATTTATTATTAACTTTAATTAATTAAATAATATTATTTATATTTAATAGTAGCATGGTAAATCTGCTAATACAAGAGAATTGATTTTAACAAACCTGCGACACAAAGTGCGATGGCTATGACCACGACAATTATGAGTTGAATATATTTTGCGTACATTTCTTGTTGAGTCACAGATAATTTTAGCTGGGTTATTAATTTTATACTATTTAGAAAGCAACTTGTTTAATTTAAAAAGTATTATTTATTGACTGTAAATCAATATAAAAAAAATATTGAAAAGTTCTGTCTTTATATACGTTTATAATTCAAAAATCAATTCAAATTTCAAATGAGAAAGCAAAAAACTGAGTTGAAAACACTCCAGGGTCATAAATTATTGAATAATCATTCATATTGAAATCCAATCAAAATTAAATTTGTAAATTATATTTAAAATGTTTAATCTTATATTAATCTGCCAAGATTACTTATTATTGTGTTGTGCATATTAATTTACAACAGGAAGAATAGAGAATACTTGAATTAATCTAGATAAATCAGTAAACCACTGAGTTTGTTAATAATCTATTTAAAATATAATTAGTATTATTGAATAACATTTGAAAATATAATTTGTAATCAGAGGTGAAAACTTCAATTAATCAATGTATGCGTAAATAACTTATCATGCTCATTTATAATTTGTAATAGATATTGAAATACTGTATCAATTTATTCAAATCAATAACTAATTTATAAATTCATTAAATAATTAAGTAATACTGTATAAAATAAATATTTTTAAATCTACAATGAAATAGATACAAGGTATATTCTTGATAATATAAACTCAATATCTTAGTCTCTAAGGTTTAGGTAAAATGTTTTGCATGTAATCAATAGTTATTTCTTCACCTTTTCCTATGTCCTTAAGAGCTCTGATCTCAAGCACCAGTCCATCGCCTAAAGCGCAAGCATTGGGCAATTATTCGCTGAAGAGTTCCTTAACTTTTCTCTCAAAACAAAAGTTAATAATTTTTACAAAAATATATATAAATATAAAAATATATTTTTGATTAAATTCAGATGGACCTTGCACTTTTATTATCTTTATTATTCATTATTTAAATGTCAAATGTCTATTATAATCTAAAAGCACTTTATAACAGCTGACAGATGTGCAAATATTTTGATATATTACACAAATTTTAAGCAATCATAATTTATATATCAATTTATTGTTTAATATAATTAGGTTGGTGAGTTGGTAATTTAATTCAAAACAAATTCTCATAGATGTCTTTAAAATCAATTTATATTATTTCACTAATATTTTATGGTTTGATATAATATTTGTAATAATTATTATATTAATTTAGATTTTTGTTGTACTAGGTCATTTGGCAACTGCACATTGTTTCACTACATGTGATAACTGGATTGCATTCAAAGATCAGAAATGTTTTAAAGTATTTGAGGTAAAGGGCACTGAAGATGAAGGGATGGCAAAGTGCTCTCAAATAGACAAAAGTTCAATCCTGGTAACCATAGAGTCGGCGGAAGAGCAACTGTTTTTGAATAACCTTTTGTCAAAATATAACAATATTTCGGACAATGTATGGCTTGGAATGAAATATTCAGACAAATCCTACAAATGGTTGGACGAAAAGGCAGTTAATTATACCAATTGGGCCGACGATGCGGTCAAAGACGGCACTGAAAAATGTGTGGAAATGTCGTTAACCAAGAATACTTTAGGAAAATGGAGTGACATTTCATGTATTAGAATGGGATTAATAGTTTGTCAACGAAGACAGGAATGGACTATAAATACGTTGAAGAATGCGTTGGAAAATGTGACAAAACAATTAATAGACAACCATGCTTATTTCCAATCAATTGCTGATCAACAGCAAGGATTAATTAATCATTTGACTCAACAATTAATAGATAACCATGCTCATTTCCTAACAATTTCTGGTCTACAACAAACGACAATTAATTATTTGACGCAAAACCCAATACCAATTGGTTTTATTTATGTACAACTATCGGCACAACCAGAACCTGGATCACTATGGCCACATGTACCATGGTCAGAAGTAACAGCAGACTATGCTGGCTTATTCTTTAGAGCTAATGGAGGTAATTCCGCTCCGTTTGGCCAAACACAAGCCGGGAATTCACCAAGATTATCAGAAGTTAACTATCATATATCAAGTGCTCACAGCTCTGACGATCAGACAATTAGTATACCTGTGGGAAAATATAGTGAGTTTATACAAGCAGGCAACAAAGATACAAAAATACCAACTGATGCTATTAGATTCTTGGTCTCTGGTGGTGAAGTGCGTCCTCGCAATCAAGCCATACGTATTTGGAAACGCATTAAATAAAATGGTGAATTTGTATCTTGACACAATTTATTATTGATGGGAAAAACATTTACAAATATCTGAAATAATTTTAAACTATATTTGAATAAAAATTTACAAAAACTTAGAAAAACATTAAAAATATAAATGTTTTTAAGCACTGAATAAATTCATTAATATAAATGTTCACTGATTTGTGGCTGAACTCAATGCACAGGTAGTTAACAGTTTGAGACAAAACTCCTACCATTCCTTTGCTTACAGTTTAGGACCACTTGCGCTAAAAGTGATAAAAACCACAGAAGAATAGGTCAAAAGAGTGGCAATAATGACAACTATTTGACAAAAACTTTTAAATCATTTCTCATTTTAAACACTATTTATATAACATTTAATTCATTTCTACTTTTAATCAAATGTTGTATAATTGAGATTCTTGTAAATGAGCTTGCTTAATTTAGATTAATAAACGCTTTAACATTAAATTTATTATTTATTTAAATCACAGAAATTTACATCAAATATGAAATCCATTATTAATTACTAATGTTTTAAACATTTGATGAAATTTATGCTCAAATCCGTGAGTTATTAACAGATTATCATTCAATTCATTGATAAGACGTTTCAATTCATTATTAGTTTTCTTACTTTTACTCAACATTTTTGAATCAAATTTATATTTAAGGCATTCGTAGAGAAAATAAGTGTAATTCGGGTGAAAGTGTGGATAATATCGGCGAACAAATGCCTGTCTGGCCCTACAGTTCACATACCTGTCCTTCGCATTCAACGCTTCCTCACATTCATTGAGCAATTGATTGTATTTTTGATAATCAAAACTCTTATCAAAATGTGATTCACATTTAAAACACTTACAAATGAAGTAATATTTTTCATTAAGTATTGACTGTCTCTGAGGTTTGGGTAAAATGTTTTGCACGTAATCTATAGTTATTTCTTCACCTTTTTCTATGTCCTTAAGAGCTCTGATCTCAAGCACCAGTCCATCGCCTGAAGCGCAAGCATTCGGTTGACAGCAGTGGTCAAACACCGAGCTTTCAATATAAAGACCAGACGCACAGTGACAGACACCCCGTTTCCCGTCATAGACATCGATACCGAAAGCGTTTATTTGCAAAATTCCGTACAATTTTAACACCAAATCCCTATTGTATTCATCCATTGAATAGAGTTTAAAGTAATTAACGATTCCTTCAAAGGGTTTTGTGTTTTCAATATCCGTTGAATGGCTTTCCATATCATTGAGCGAACGGTGCAAACCGTTATGTAATTCATATCTCTTTGACATTAAATCTGGTTTTGAGATAACCATTAGATATAATCTCAATACTAATCGTTGCATATAATCAAAGCCTTGTCTCTCAAAACTCAATAAATTGTATTTTGAGATCACTTTGCACTCGAGTTTATGAAATGGCCAGTCCTTGCGCTGGCATTCCTGACCACAATAATTCAATTTTGCACATTTGCCACACTTTTTCAACTGTACATCAAATTGTAGGCAGAAATCACAGCACATCCCTCTGTACTCATACTTAACCGTATGTAACAGTGGATGACATTTCACAATCACATCTCCAGAGGAATAATTTTTTGATGAAATGGCTATCGATTTACTCATTATTGTGATAAAACTCTTTCAAAAAAAAAACTCTTCTTTACTTTCAATCACTAAATAAATACATAAATAAATGAATAATTTATTGAAAAACTAAACAAACTTTTGAGAAATAATTTGTTTTCTCGTTTAAAACACATATTATTTTTGAGTTCACTTTAAATCTCTTACTAATTGTGTAATAGTTTTGTTGAGAGACTAATAATAGACAAACATTTGATGACAAAAATAATAACAACTTTTGGATGATTTCCAGAAGAAGTCTATTTCGGAAACAATTATTCGCTGAAGAGTTCCTTCACTTCTCTCTCAAAACAAAAATCAATTATTTTTATAAAAATAAATAATAAATAAATAAAATATAAAAAAAATATTTATATTTTAATAAAATCTATACAAAAGTAATCTACTAGTTATAAATCCATCAAGTAATATGAAATCGATTTAGCTTGATAGCTTAGGTTTCTCAAATAGAATACAGTATGTATAACTCATATTAGTTTAAAGAAAGACTTTTAATTCAATCGTTAATTAAATATTGAAATGAAATATAAGACTGAAATTTGATTTCAATTGTGATTTCAATATATTTTT
>JAQGAT010001555.1:0-13235 GCA_034687845.1 Pantelozetes paolii
ACATCCTCTTCTGTGCGTAAGTATTGGCGCTATAATTGACATTAAATTGTTTAACAATTGATAACTAATTGCTTTTGTTTACAGAAATTTCATTTATTCTGGACTTTATTTATTCATTTATATCACAATCCGATATCCCTTCAAAATATTGAGCAAAGCTATGGTATTCACGGGTGCGGTCACCCATCTTATATCATATGCCAACTGGTGTATCAATCCGATTGAGATAATGGACTTCACAATGGAGGGCAAGAGGATTAACGCCCACTACGACCAGATGAAGAGTATTCACGACCAGCTGTGCCGCCGCGCCATGTTCTGTACGGACAGGGCTCGACAGGAGGACAGACAGATGTACGCCTGTTGGTGAGTACTGCTATGTGTTTATAAGACAATTGATTTGCAAAATGTGTTTCTCAGTGTATGGCATGACATGAAGCGAAAGATGTACGAAGAGGTGCCCGAATCGCGACCTTTCATAAAGAGATACTTTTGGCTTCACTACAGACTCCATGAATACATCTTTTGGTTTGAAGTCTTTGGTTTGAATTGAATTTTCATTTAATACTGTATTTTGTTTTTGTTAGTATGAAATACCAATACGACTCTCAGGCCTGTGAAGAAGTAGATCTCTCTGTGACCGATGAAGAGCCTAATAGACCAGTGGGTCAGTCCTGGGGAACACATGTGTTTGAAATGTTTGATAAATTTTTGTAAACTTTATAATTATAGTTAAAATTCAGCTAAAATTGGAGTCGTTTTGTAATTTTATTCAAATATTTAGCATTAATTGAATAAAACTTTTTTTAATCCCATTTGAAAACTGTTTGATTGAAAATATGGTTCAGTTATTAGAGATCAATACAATTGACACAACATTACTGAAAAATTTATTCATTTATTGAAACCTATTTAAAAATAAACAAGATGAGTTAAGCAAATAGTTAATGAACCTGATAAAATACTGTATTTTATGTTTACATTAGTAAATTAATAAGGTAATTTCAAGTGTTTAGATGTGTGTGTGTTTGTCACACACAGTGTGTGGGAATGGGTTAACAGATTTCAAAGGTTTATATCTAAAGTGTTTTTTTCTAATTATAAAGTTTAATATAATTAAAAATATTTCTTTCATGTCCTCTGAATTTATTGAATGAAATGATTCAATAAATATTTCTTGAATCCATAAAAAACACAAACAATGAGACAAATACTTGAATACAAATAACCCAATTTCACAGCCATATCCTTGAGCCCAAGATATTTCTCAATCCTCTCTTTATAGTGTCATTGATTTAGTACTAATACAAGAAGTCATTCTTGACTTTGATAACTGTTTCACGAGATATGAACATAAAATCTATAATCACATGAATTCAACAATAAGTGAATGAAAAATAATTTTAAACATTTCATTCATTGAATAAATTTTTTAATTTAAATTTTTCTTTAGCTTTAGATTTCATTTCAATTAATATTGATATATAGAAACATTTGACAGGATATGGATATAGACACCAGTTCTGACCTCCCGTCCCATTCAAGTAATTTAAGTAATTCAACGACACGAGAGTCTGAGACTGCGGCCCGACTAGCCTGGCAGTCAGCGGAGGAAAATCTGGAGACAAAGACGGGTAAACGTTTGAAGACATTCAGTGAGAAATTATTGAAAAAGTTGGTTATAAATGAATTGAGAGAAAGAAAAAAAGTTAAGAAAAGTGACAACAATTCAGTGAATTCATTGCAATTCAATCCTAACCAACCCTTAAGTGATTTGAATCAACTGACGGAGAGTTCGCACATCACTATTGAAATGAGTAATAGTGAAAAAGGGGGCAAAAATATTGAGACAGAAATTAGTATCAATGATATCGACGGCCAGGTATTCAAGACTTAATAGACATTTCATTAATATTTTGTAATTTCTTATCAATTCTTATAATATTTATATTTATTAGAAAAGTTTTAATTAAGTTTTTTCCCTACCAATCCTCCCATTCCTCACTGACATTGAATCTTATCTGTTAGTAAGCCTTCAGTTTAATCGCCAAAATCTTCACTTACTTTAAAGTATTAAACAAATTTTGCGACTTTTTTAGTGAGTGTTTTGACTGAATACAAATGAGTTTAACAATCAGTTTGCACTCAAATCATAAATTATCGCTTAAACTGAATGAAGAAAACAAACAAATGATTATTTATCAGATGTTTTCATAAATCAATAACCTATTGATCGCATAAAAAATGCTAACAATTAGGTAATACCAGGAATAAAATATATTGTTATCAAAGAAAACAGTGATATCTAGTCTAAAGTCAAATGATTTTATATCTAAAAAGTTGTTTTAATTGCAATTGTTTAGTAATATTTGGTTTATATTTAAAAATATTTGAAAACAATTTCATAAATAAGATGTTATTCACTGTAAATGTATAACAAATTGATTTTAGATTACCTTAAAATATATATTTTTATTGAAAACAAAGAAACCCCTGATATCTAATCAATTGTAATCCAGGCATTACTGTAGTAGAGCTTTATTGTCATCTCTCAAATGACCCTCGATATATAAATGACTGATTTTGCCAACTATTGAATAACATTAAATTATTGTTATAAATATTTTCATAACAATTATGTCTTATATTCAGAATATAACACCAAATGAGATACAAGTGTACTCAAAGGTGACACCAGAGCCAGACTATGAAAAGATTGATTTACTTGATTGGAGTCAACTGATGGTTGAGATCCGTTCCCTTGTTTTCAGCTATTCAAGGAAAAAGAAGTTTTTAGATAATGTTAATATGTCTGTCCCTAAGAGTGCTATGTATGTAAACTTGCGGTCAATTTTGATATTGTTTTGAAAATCTAATGTGTTTTTGATGATTAAGTTATGGATTGCTGGGACCGAGTGGTTGCGGCAAAACAACTCTACTGAGACTTATTTTGGGTAATATTTGCTCTAAATATACATTTTATAAATATTTTAGTTATATTTTTCACTCAATTTAAGGTCTAATTAGACAAAAGTCTGGATCTATTAAAGTGAACGGCAAAAAACCAGGCGATCCAAAGGGTAATATTCCCGGTGCGGGGGTTGGGTTTATGCCACAAGTATTACAAACCATAGATAATGTTGTTTTAAGATTAATATAATTGTGAATTCATTGAGGAATTGGCTATTCATGAAGAGTTCACTTTAAACGAAGCGCTCAAATACTTTGGCCGTCTATACGGTATGTCTGACCAGAATATACTCTCGCGGATCAGGTTTTTGGTTGACTTTCTTGACTTACCCGACCCGGAAAGACAGATAAAGTACATGAGGTCTGAGACTTGTTATCAGTTTTATAGCAGTTTTAATTGATTTAATGTTTTCAGTGGTGGACAGAAAAGACGAGTCTCTCTATCACTAACTCTCGTAAACATAATTGAAAATTAATGAAAACCAATCCCTTATTCAGTAATTTAATAACAGGTACACAATCCACCTCTACTTATCCTGGATGAGCCGACAGTCGGGACTGACCCAGTTTTAAGAGAAAGGTTAGTTTAAATTAGTTATGTTTTTATCAAAATATTGTATATTTGGTCAGAATTTGGGAACATTTGTTGGTTTTGTCACAAAAATACTCGACCACTATATTGATTACAACCCATTACATAGAAGAGGCCCGAAGAGCACATGTGGTATGGATTTGCGTTCAATTATCAAGTGTTTTGTTTAAATAATAAATTTCATTGACATTCAATTAGGTGTCACTCATGAGGGATGGTAGTCTACTTGTAGAGCACTCACCGGTATTTCTGTTAAAGCAAATGAATGTTCAAAGCCTTGAAGACGTCTTCTTAAGAGTTTGCAAACACGGGGCCAATGATAAGGAGCCGTTGCCTCAAAACTATTATGACTCCCAAAAAGGAGACACAAATGAAATCAATAATAATTTAAAGATTATTTCAAATAAAACTGAAACGCAAACCAAGATTAACATCAATGATAAACATCAGTCACAAACCAGAGTCACTTATACCAAGAGAGTGGTCAACCAAACCCATAAAAATGTCATTCATCTGATCCGAAACAAACCGTAAGTTAGGAGTCATTTGACTATAATATTGTTAATAATTTGAATTTCAAATACCATTCAATAGTTTATTAATATTTCAAACAATTTTGCCGACGATTTGTATTATAATGTTTTGTCTCTGTATCGGAACAAAACCCTTTAACCTGAAGATTGCCGTCTATAATGAGGAAATGGAGACAAAAAACCTAATTGACAAAGATCATAGCAAACTTCTGGGTCATTATCTTCTCTCCCACATCGACAACAAAACAATTCTTATGGTTTGAGTTTTATTTTGTTTTTATAGTTAAACAGAAATTAAATGTTGTTTTCATTAATACATAGAAAACCGCTGTTTCTGTTGAAGACGCTATGGATTTGGTCGCCAATGAAGACGATATGTTCGGTGCTCTCGTAATACCAAGATTATTTACACAGAATTTGTACCAGAGGTTTCTTCAATTGACCAATGCTTCAGATGACGTGATTAATAACAGCACAGTTAGATATTACGGAGACTTCACTGGTATTTACATATAATTAAAATAAATACTGAAATTAATTATTGTTTTCATTTAATACTAATGAAGATATGATAATATCTGAGACCATAACCCGAGCCCTGATTGAAGCGCAGACTGATTTTTTGGCATCAATGGTCACAAACTATGGTCTAAACCGACAAATATCTAACGAAAAAATCATTAAAAATACTAAAAACGACTCAAAACTGAGTCATATCTTCGACCCTATCATCAAATTCAGTGAACCTGTGTTTGGATCGTTGGACCCGAAGTTTCGTGACTTCATAACACCGGGACTAATACTGGCTGTCATTTACATGATGTCTGTCGGACTGACAGCATTGACAATAGTAATTGAACGCAAACAGGGTATTATGGAGAGGGCACTGGTTTCCGGTCTTAAGATGCATGAGATCCTGGCCTCACAGGTGGTACTGGAGTTCTGTATTGTTTCATTGCAGACAATCTTATTAATGATATTTACGTTTTTGGTCTTTGAAACCCCAAATCGTGGAAATATTGTATTAGTGTTTTTGTTGGTCTTACTTCAAGGCCTGACGGGAATGGCATTCGGTATTCAAAACAATTAATTGAAACTTAATTTTGTAATAAAACACTAAAATTCAATTTCAATTCAATGATATCCAGGTCTACTAATATCAAGCGTATGCAAGGATGAAAACTCTGCTATAATGGCATCTTTGGGCTCATTTTACCCCTATTTCCTAATCTCTGGTGTTATTTGGCCCCTGGAGGGGATGCCATTCACTTTACGACAATTCAGTTATCTATTGCCGCAAACTCTGCCAATACTGTCGTTGCGTAACATAATGCTAAAGGGATGGGGTATTACCTATACTTATGTGTACTTAGGGTTTGTGTCGACTATTGTCTGGATGATCCTGTTTCTATTGATCTCATCTATAATTCTAAGATATCGGAAATAAATTTGAAATTTGAAACTAAAATTAATTAAAAATACTTTAAATGCAAAACATTTTGTGACAATAAAAGTGTTTTTTAAAATCACTTTAATTTTTGTTTATAATCTTAAGACTTATCTCTTTCACTCATATTTTCAATGACTATCGGATAAAAAGGATTTCAATTTTGATTTTATTATATAAATGACATTAAAATTTAATTTCATTTAATGAATACTTAAAACAAATTGTTTACTATTTTTTTGTGTGTATTTTCAATCAAATCCTTGATTAATAGTAATTGAATTGATTTTTTTAATTTAAAATTTTAATCCTTTTTTATCTGTATTTGTGTTTTAATATCCAATTTAAAACACATTATCGATTCAATGAACAAATTCTTAAAAGTTTGTCAATGAAATGATACACTCCTTTGCCCGCAAATGTGGACATTGAGTGTGAGAGTCATTATTAATCAAATTTTTATTTCATTTAAAATTTAAATACTTTTTAGTTGTCATACATTAAGAGATTTATTGTATGATTGAATCGTTAATTTTGTTCATAATTTGAGATATGATTGATATTTTTATTGAAAATAAATTTTGAGAATTAGATAAAGGTTTGAAAATATTTTAAGCATTTAATTAATGATAATTTCAATACCTGTTTGTAATATAAAATGTTTTCTCTGATGATAAATGAGTGAAATCACAATTAAGTGAAAAATGTTTTTCAATTCAATTAAAAAACAATAAAAAAAAGGTTCAAAAAACACTTTTGATATTAATTTTGATATGAGAGCACAAAAACCTCTAAATGTGTAACAAAAACAGAATATTCTGTGATTTACTGTACGTTCACTCATATCAGTGACAAACGAATCCTTGAATTCAATGAAGTCTTTGAATATTTAAAACCAAAAAATAAAATTTGAGAAATTTTAAGCAAATATTTCGTCAGATTTTCGGACAATTTATTAATCAATTGACGAAATGTACGAGTATTTGGACACCAATTGAATGCATAAGCGATCACTACTAAAAAGCCTACAACACATAAGTCACGAGCCATTGAATGGACTGACAATTAATTAATTCATTGAAAAGTCATTACTTTTTTTGTGTGCAAAATGAGTGGAAAATATTTCAAACCAATAGTGAATACAAAATAATCATCTCTTTATAGGTAATAAACTTTCCCTTTCTTTATGTGTTTATTAATTACACATTAGATCTGATATGACATTAAAAAAACTTAATTTTAATTTATTTTGAGCTCAATATCAAACCCCCGGCGCTATTCATGCGATATTGAAAGTTATGTTAGAGTTTGTAATCCGAATAATAAGTCCTAAGCATTAAAATCAAGGTTTTTATGAATAGTATATAAACATCGGTTCAATCCCTTTAAGAATCACATCTATCGCTAAGATTTCAATTCAGTCTTTGATTTGCAAACCGTTTATCAAATCTCTAAGAAAATGAAACTTTTGGTACATTTTTGTTGAATTGAATCTAAAATTCAAGTTTTTATTAACGATTTCTTTTCAATTGCTTCAGATTCTCGCCGCTCTCTTAGGCATGTGTGCCGCCAATGCCCTCGTCGGCACCGGTCTTGGATGGGGTAATGGATGGGCCGGCCGTGGCGTCGGAGGATGGGGCAATGGAGCCTGGGGTTTGAACAATGGTTGGGGCAATGGAGCCTGGGGTAACGGATGGGCCGGTCGTGGTGTCGGAGGATGGGGTAACGGATGGGCCGGTCGTGGCGTCGGAGGATGGGGCAATGGAGCCTGGGGCAATGGAGTCTTGGGTCTGAGCAATGGTTGGGGTAATGGATGGGCCGGTCGTGGTGTCGGCGGATGGGGCAATGGTGCATGGGGAGGTGGTCTCCGAAGTGCCGGATGGGGAAATGGTCTCAATGGCGGTTGGGGTGGTCTCGGAGGTGGTTGGAACGGTTGGGCCGGCAGAGGTCTGAACACCGGTTTGGGAGGTCTCGGATGGAACCGAGGTATTGGTTACGGCAAGGGCTGGTAAATCATGAATACGTCTAAAATATTAACACATTTTCAACAAAAACATAATTATTATTAAAAAATCAATTATTTTCTGATTTATATTAAGTTTTACTCCAATTTTAAAAATAAAATAAATCACAAAATCATAACTATTTTGACAATTATTTCAAACAATTGGTGCATAAAATTGATTGAAGCTATCAGTGCTGAATAACTTCAGATGTAATTGAAGTAAATATAAGTTTGTGTTAAGGATATGATTAATACCAACGTATAGTATATGCAATATATTTGAATGATGTTTGGGATCAGCAAAAGAGGGGATAATATCAGAAGTATTATGATATGAAAAACTATCGCTACATAGGATCGACTTCTGTAGACTACGCCGGGTTTGCAATCAAATATCTCTTCAATTGGTTTGTTTCCGGTATAATATTCTGTCAACATTTGGTCTTTCTTGCGGTACAACTCGTATAACCAGTTCTCCAACTCGTTGTCAGTTTTCGGCAATTCCTTGATATCAATGTATTTCACAATTGTATTGACCTTTCGGTGAAAACCACTGAAATATTCTGAAAATTCAAACTTTATGTCAAATATTGAATCACTTTTTATGTAATTTGTTTCACCGATAAGAGAAGGCGTCGATAATCTCATACCACCCGATCCTCTAGTGCTGGGATATATGAGTGTTATATCGAGAATAGCATCAAATCTTTCTCTATATTGTTTGCAAAGAGCTACCAGTGCTCTGGAGCGGGGAATCAATACATTCTGATAAGGTTCACAACCGATCTTTTCGCAGAGTCTTGTACTTTTGTCAATGAGATAGGGATATGAGGGGTCGAAGAAAGTCCCCTCAGGGTATAAAACAAACCAACTCTTTAGTAGTGATAAAAATGCAGTGAAATATTTAAAACTCAATAAAAAACTAAAAAACTTAAGTCAGGGTTCACTAAATCAGGTATAAAAATGTATGATATGGTGGAAAGGTATTTATTTGTTTAACAATTGAACAAAACTGACCGGGGTATTGTTTTTCTTAAGGTGTGTGATTGCTTTGGTCATCTGTTTTGGGTCGAACTGACCCCCATTCCCACTCTTGACATATAGACAGGAGTGCTGTCAATACAAATCAAAGATATTAACTGACAGTTAAGTCAATATTGTTTTTACAGATCATATCAAAGAATAACAGTTTCTATGAAAACAATTGATTCACAAAAACAAAGAATATTTGAATCAATAGTGAAATCACTGTTAGTTTTGGACAATTGTTTTATACCATAAAGAATGTGTGGCCTATGAATGGGATGTATTGAAACGGCTCTTTAGTGACAAACCTAACCCTGGACAGTTGACCAAACCGTAGACATAGATATTCAGCGTTAACAAAGTCGACGCCGCACTGGTGGTTACAAAAGCTCAGTACGTTTTCGGGCGCCAAGTCTTCAATTTCCTTAATATCGCCATAAATTGTTGTCTGAATTGAATTCACATAAAATAATAAGTGTTTTGAGTAAACAAGTGAAACAATACCTGATTTAAGGAGTAGTACTCCAGAAAGAAAATCATAACAAAATGATTAAACTCAAAGATTTTGTCCTCAATTTCAGCATAAAGTTTAGGAAATGTTTTACTCAAAAACAATTGATTCAAAATCAGTGTTGAATTCCAAATCGGATATATTAAGTACAAAAGTGACAAAATAATAACTGTTGTGACCTTTCTTATAGTCCAATACAAATCTCTGCACAATTTAGACATCACTTTTGCCGACAATTATCAGTAAATTGAGACTAATTTCAATTAAATTGTAATAAAAAATATGTAATATTTATTAATGTTATATAAAAACTGAATGTTTTAATCCATATGTTTTTGAAGACATTAGTTCCGGTGAATTTGAAGTCAAACACGCGTTGAGAATAACTTTACCCTTAAATAAGTGAATGCTATTCAGGGGTAGACTTGACGACAATTTTTTTTATCAATTCTTGTATTTATTTGAAGAAATATTTGAAGAATTCTTTTAATAAATTTTTTTATCCATTTATCTTATAATACAATATCTGTTGTAATGAATGAAAATTATTTGAATTTTTCTCTATTCTTAAATTCAATTGCACTAAAATGACTGAAACTATGGCTTAGGATGTGTTTTAGTTATTATACTGTAGTTGTTGTGCAAAACTCTTTCAATTTGATTAAGATATAAGACATTGTCTTTCATTACTTTTATTCAAAGTATTATTTTTTCAATCTTCTTAAAAACACTTTTAAGATCTTTGGCTCAAAAGTTGTGTTTTATTTGTGCTTTGTTTTTGAGTTATTTAGTGATTATTTAATGAAACAATTGGATCAAAATCAGGGGTTTTTCCAAATTAGGGAATATCTTATAAATCTCTGTATTTAATAGACTTTTTTGTTGTTAAGAAAATTACACTTTTCTGTCGTTAAATGATTTTTCATATAAAAAATGTGTAAATTTTATGCAAAAACCATTAGATTTAAGTCACTATTGGATTGCCTTATATGAGAGATAAGTCATAAAGATATCAAACATTACTAAAACTGTTAGAAATAGTAATGATTTTAGTGTAGAAATGGATAAATATTTTGCCAAAACATTAATAAAAGAGAGACTTATTTGCATCAGAAAATCATTTGTTAGAATTGAAGGAAAGGGGGGTTTAGACTGAGAACAGACCCAATGAGTCGTTCAGTGATCGGGCACTACATAAAAAGCGGAGACAAATATTCAGATTAGACTTCGCCTGAAGTTCTCCGCCGATAGACTGGTATTTATATCCAGGTCTTTAGGGAAATATTGTTTTAGAGAAACAGCGTAATCATCAATCATATGGTGAGTAATATAGGGGTTGAGAAAGTATTTTCAATAGTTTTTACATTTATTCAATTAAATTAAATGTTTTCACAACATTGTGTGTGAATTGAGTTACAGTGCAGACACGAAATGTATGCATAAAGTAATCAAATCATAAATTGTTTAAAAATTAATTTCATTTTTATATTAATTTCAAATTTAATACAATTGAAAGTTATGTTTGAAATTAGTTATGAATTTTTCGTTGAAGGGATTGAAGGGGTTGAGAGAAATCTGCTTCAAATTTGAGGCGAAGTTTATTAAATAAAATTATTTTAAAAATATTTATGCAAATCAATCAACGGTTGAATTGTTGAACGCCTTTCCCCCCATCACTCCTCCAAACCCTCGTGTTATTAAAATTTTTATTTAATTTTTTAATTTTTAGACTGAATTTGAAATTAAATGAGAAATAAATGCACTTTTGATAACATATTTTCACATCAAATGTAAATTAAAAAGTGTTTAAATTTTTACCCGGAATTGATTTGTATCTCATTTATCATTCTGTCAGTCAGTGAACCCAAAAAATGTTTGAATGACTGATTGGATCAACATTTTAAGACTACTTTCCCCTTTCGACTACAATAGAGATTGCATTCAATGTTCAGAAAACTTTACTATTTTTTGCATTCAATACTTGTATTCAATTTAATGTTTGTATTCAACGGCGATCTGCACCCGAAGAATGACTAACAGAAGCGGTTACTACAGTAGTATTGGGCGCTAATACCACACCACATCTGCATCGAAATGACTGTGCAATGACTACTATGAGTGCAACAAAGCCCAGAATTTTATATAACATTAAGAGTTGTTATAAAACATGAGAACTAAAAGCGATTTAGATTTTTGTGCAAAACTATTGTTGGCTTCAAAACCCATTCACATCTAAATCAGTGCAACGAATATGTAATACAATATAAAAAAGACTTATATTTTGTAAACATTTTTTAATACTTTTTTTATGTTTTGCTTTTACAAAGAGATTAAGAATCAGTTTTGTATGAAATTTGTTTGAGTTTTAAATTTTATGGTCTATTAATTGAATTTAAGTTTAGTATAGGAAACAAGGAATGAGTGATTCATGTGATCTCAGTTTTAATTAGTTGTACAGAACTTGTCGTCAAATCCATTGAACATTAAATTAAATTATAATAAAATCACCCTTTATTTGGTGAATACTAAAAGACTTTTAATCAGTGAAAAATCTGTGAATACATTCAATGGCATTGCTGTATATGTTTTGTTGTAATTGAAGCAAAAACATGATATTTTCTTCAAAAACTAACCCCTAATTGAAAAATATGAATACAAACCCCTTTTGCATATACAGTATAATAAAAGCCATTTATTAATTAAAACCCCTTTTAATAAGTATAGGAAATGTCATTAATTCAACATTTTTTACATAAAATGCATAAAATATTTGCATTTAATTAAAAATGTTTTGCTTTTAATATCGGCTAAAAATTTATTTGCATTTATGAACACAAAAGTAAGTGCTGTGAAACTCAACAGTTATTTTGCATTCAATTAAAATTCATTTATTGCAACAAAACAACAATTTTTGGCTACAATTTAAACGTAAATGAATTCATGGCTTATATCTAATCCTGGATTAAATTATTAATTAAAATGAATGAGAAATAAAAATTTTATTTAAAATTCAAATAATGTTTTGTTGAATAGTATTTGAAAAATAATTTTAATGGCTTTAAAAATAAATAACAATTTCATGGAAACTACTGTTAACTATGACTTTTGATTGCCATCAGTAGACACACCAGTGATATCTTTTAATCAATAGTCCTAGGTTATAAATAGTAGTTGTGTGTTGATTTAATACTATTGAAATGCATAGCAATAAATGCCAAATAATACGCTGAAAAACAGGTGCACTAATATTTGACACTGAATATTGTCCAGACCTCAGGTATATATAACATATGAGTGTAAGACAAGGTCTGGATATAAACTAATTTCTAAATTTAATTTGAAATCAATATCCAGTGCCAACTCTTCAGTCTCAAGCACTTCATTGAAAATATTAATTTAAGAATCCAATGAAAAACATTTATTCAAATGAATGTAATCTTTGCTTAAATTCATTTCACACTTAAAAAACAAAAAGTAAATGAAGAAAATGAAGAAATATTTTAATTGAATTCAAATAAATATAAATCACATGAAAATGCAATTAAAATAATTAACTGAAAGTATTTTTTGCAATTAATTTTGTAATGAATTTAATGTCAGATAAACAAAAAGTTGAGACACTTTTTCATTGAAGTTTTTTTTTACAGATGTTTGAAATAATTTAATTTTTTTTTATAAAATAACAAAATTTAATATTCAAAAGGATTTTTGATACTGTCTTTGAAGAAAAAATAGTTTTTCTAGTCTTAAGTAAAAAAATGAGTTTTTTGTGAATAAAGTGAATGACATTTCATAAGCTGTTACACAATTCATGCATTAAATATAACTTAAGATAACTTTCTTTGCACTGAATTTATAACTACTTTTGAAATAAAAATATTGTTTAAATATATTTTGCATTTAATATGAAATCTCCTGAAATCAATATACAGAATTCAAACACTGATCTTGTTAACTTTGAAAACTATTTCAGTGAGAATTGAACTTGAAATTCAATATATATTTTTAAAATTAAACTCCTTTTTAATGGAAAAAAAATATTTCATCACAATCTTAGTAAAATTTTCATCTTATCTTTGCATCAGGTTTTCATCGGGTGCTCAATGATTGATGACTTCATTTTTTGGTTATGAAATTTACTTGACTTTAAA
>JAQGAT010001556.1:0-13217 GCA_034687845.1 Pantelozetes paolii
CTTCCGATTTACGGAACGGCTTTGGAATGACTTAAGTATTGTCTCGAATCGATATATCAGTGCTTTTAGTCTGTTATCATAACTGAGCCGAAGTTGTCGTTCGCCGAACTCAGGGTTGGATTCAATTTCTATGGTTTTTGGCGACAACTCTTCAAATAATTCCATCAGTCTATTGAGAAAAGCGTTAGTCATGAGGACAGGGGTTATGCGGAACGGGTCTAAAATTGCTTACTTAGTGAACCCGTAGTCA
Source organism: Pantelozetes paolii (assembly GCA_034687845.1). Lineage (NCBI taxonomy): Eukaryota > Metazoa > Arthropoda > Arachnida > Sarcoptiformes > Oribellidae > Pantelozetes > Pantelozetes paolii. The sequence continues at coordinate 251 of JAQGAT010001556.1, forward strand.
GTGACCCGACACTGTTTATTGAAGAAGCGGTGATAACAGGGTATAAACTTTGAGAAATCACAGGTGAAGTCAATTATCTCCTGCGACTGACTGAGCATTTCGATCACCTCTTGTGTGAAGAATACAGTTCTCCTTATCTGCTCTGAACTCCTCTCCCGTTTCGGTATTTCAATCCAGCGGTCATTTGTGCCGAACGGAGTGATAATTACCGTCCCTTCCAATACATCTGGCCATAAATAGATCAGTAAAAGGTAATCTCAAAAAAAGTCAAACCTCGAAGAATGTCCGCTAAATAACAGACGCCATAATCTCTGACATCAAACGGCTTACTGAAGACCGAGTGATAAGCGGCCGGGAATTCGGATAACTTGATTCGGCGGCCATTTTGTGCTTTCAATACCTTCACTAAATCGGTGGCGAATCGTTTGGTCTGCTCTCTGTGTGTAAGGGTTATCATTCGCTGGTCATTCTCGCCGTAGACCTGCACTATGTGTGGAATCTCCTCCAATAGGTCCCAGAGCTTATAGCACCCGAACTGACTAACGCACAGCTGCCTCACGAAGTGTGTGTGATATGCGGGAACAAACTTATTGAAGGCTATAGTAGTGTGCGCTCGACTTTTTAGAAGTTCCCGAACCTCTTTGCCGAAGTGTCCCAAATGAGTGCCGAAACTACTGTCCACTCGGGAGGTAGTGATTGGCTCTGAGTTTATTGATTCGTCCAAAAGATGCTTATCTCTGTTGGGAATCCAAGTGATCCTCTTTAGGCAGTTGGAGGGCGGGGTTGAGATGCAGACTCCGGGCACACAAGTGATCAGATGTTCCAGATTTATGAGCGGTTGGTCTGAAGTGTTGAACAATTCGTTGTATTCACTGACATAGCAGTCGATGAATGAATTCAATGGTATGGCACCGGCGTGTGTGTCCAACAAGTGGTGCAGACGAGTGGCCAACAGTGAGATCGTTATGCTGACCATCGGAAGGCCTGACTTGTATGCGAGGAATGAGTCGCCGTTTGTCCAGTGCTTTGAGCGATGGGTGGTATGGATGTCGCAGAACGGCATCAATTCATTCAATTGGAAGTCATGGGAAGGGTTTGAGTGATTGCGGGTCCGGTGTCGCGACGCTGTGTCCATGTTTAGGTCGGTTGTGAGGTTTGGTTCAGTTGTGTTGAGATCAGTGGTTTCAAAGTAATCTTCGTTTGGTATTTCAGGGGTTGGGTTGTTATCACAGGAGTTATAGGTTAGAGCTTCCGTCGGCTCTTCGGTTAGAAGCGATGCAACAATTTTATGGCCGAAGACGTCCTGACCATCAATGCGTTGTTGCGCTCGTTTGGCGTCCGAGAAGCAGCTGAACTGAATAGTGGCCTCGCCTTCCGATTGGTTCAGTGTAATTCTTTTTCCGCCACAATTGGCGGACAGTCGGCTTAAGTACCTCTTGAGGTCCACTTGTTTTCGGTGTTTTGGTATATGTCTTACCAATACCTTCGTCTCTAAAGACATAATGAAATCAAAATTCAATTAAAACTAAAATCAAATCAAAAATTGATTCAAAAATTCAATTGAAAGTCACGTGAAGTCACGTGTGATGTCCAGTGCTTTCAATAGATTTGTGTAAATGTTATAAAAATTAAGTAAAAATTTATTCAAAATTTGAAAAAGTATTCAAAGATTTGAAACCATTTTTAGTGTTCATTGAAAAGCACTTACCCTTTAATTCAGAGTCAAAGCGCGGCGGAAGGTCTTCGCAGAAGAATCCAAAGTCAATCACAGTGTCCGCACAGGCCTTCAGTGCCGTCGAGGCCTGTCTTTGAATGAGTATCACTTCAACTCTGAAGCGGTTTCTTAAGTCACACAAAACGCACGCGAAGTTAATGTCGTCTAAAATGCAGTCATTACTAAAACTGTCGACAATTGTGGACAAAAAGCCATACCTGTGAGCACCAGAAGCGCCGACTGATGGCCACTGGAGTCAATGAATCGCGTGATTTGTTGCTTTAGTTTATCGTCGGCCGCATTCTTGGCCGTGGAGTTGACGTGAATGACAGTGACGTTGGATGTGTTCAAGTCGTCCAACAGATAGTTATTGGTCTTATGTGTGTCGCAGACGACCAGGAATTCACTCTCTTTGAAGTGTTTGCCGAAAATAAACTTCCGGATCCTTTCAACGAGTATAACCACGGATCGATTGAACGGCACTTTGCAGTTCTCGATGTCCCAGAAGATACCAATGGGACGGATGTGTGGGAGGTGTGGCTGCTGTGGCACTGGCTTTGCAAATGAAGACATGTTTGTGAGCACCGGGTCTTTTATGAGCAAAAAATACTGTAGTAATTGATGGGTGGACTCAACGCCTAATGAACTGCTTATGAGATGTCAATCCCTTTCCGTTCAATGAGTTTTAGCAGTGATTAAGAGATTAACAGGTTTTGTAGGAAAGCATTGAATGACTCAAACAGTAAATGCTTTTCAAACTGATCTTGAATATCATTTTTCGTCACATTATTTGTGATTAAAGTTATTGTAAAGTAATTGTCATTAAAATTGGGTTTCAATTTGGGTTTGGGTTTCAAATTTGGGTTTAAATCCAATTGTCTTTCAAATGGCTATAAATGAGACAAACATTGAGTGAAAAGTGGTTTTGATTTTTGAAATACCTTTGCATTGAAAGCCGTTTTTGTCTTATATTGACATCAATTGTACACAAAATTAGTGATTGTTTTGAACTATGAGTTGAAAAACAATTAAAACTTGTTTTTGGTTTTCATTTGTATTTCAATTGTAATTAAAAATTGATTTCAAAACACAAACAAAAAAAACAATATTTTTTGTGTTTGAAATATATTTTTGATTTAATACTTCAATCAAAGTCTCTATTATTGACACAATTATCGCAAATCTGATAACAGTTTTAATGATTTGTTGTTTTAATTGTAATTAAAAATTGAAATCAAAACTCAAATTATGTTTTGTTTTTGTCTTTAAATGTTTGAAAAACAGACGCTTTTACAGCCATTTAGGGACCGATTAGTCATTGAATTCAGTATTCAATCACTTGTTTGGCCTTTAATTTCAACTTTCAATTCAATCAATGATTTAAAACACAATTTAAACACAATTTAAATGAAAACTCAATACAAATGACAATAAATGCTATAAATTGGCCAAAAATTTGCACTAATTTTGTGAAAAAACAATTGATTTTTAAATACATTTTTAATAGACTTTTAAAGCATTGAAAATAAAATACAAACAAATAATTGATAATTAATTTTAAGTTAACTTTAATTATGAGAAAAAACTATACATTTATTTAAACATTGACTCAAAAAGTGAGTTATAATTTAGTTTTGCTATCGTTTTGTGCATCAATTTTATCCCCCTTTAGATCCAGGGGTATGTCATAGCCTAACATCGCTTTGAAAGCGTTAAAATCGGTGACAAACTCCGGGTCAACGAAATACGGCTTCTTCTTAGCGCCGACGGTGTATGTGGTGAAGACGCCCAACGCTTCGGGCACTGAGACCTCCTGTGCCTTGTATTCAACGCTTGTCCGCCGATTCAATAGATTCAAAGTCCAGGCCCTGAATACCTCTGTCTTATAATTGTAGTACAAATGAGTGACATATCGTTTGGTAAACCAATTGAGTAGTAGTGGTGAGAGGACTATACCAGCGCTGGTCAACGACGCGAAGCCGATGGCAAAGGCCGACGAATTGGTGGCCAGTATTTGAGTGAAGATAAACGGCTGAACACCAGAGGCTATAAGTGTTGTCGATATTGAAAACAATTTAATTGTTTTAATCATTTTAACCATAGTTTGTGGTCCACTGTATATAAGACAGTCTTCGGATGCCTTTCCCAATGAATCCAATTTAAGATCACTTCTATTGTCTTCTTCGTTGGCTTCCTCTTCAGTGGCCGTCCGATTGGCGGCCACTTTGTTAGCATTGAATCTCCGCTGAAGTGATGTTATTTGTGGACAATATTTGAGTTGTTTTATTGGATTTGAATTTATTTTCATAAATACTTTTAAATAATTCATAATTTAATCAAAAATTTGTTTTAAATTGCAATTTATTTTCAATTTATTTATGTTTTTTAAATCAATTTTGAAAACATGTGTTAAAATCATGTGTTTATTAGACTTTTAAATATAAGGTCTGTCCATATATTACGCAAAATAAATTGTATTTAATTGTGCAAGGTGATTAAACTTAAAGTGAATCATTATTAAACCCCGGATAAAAATGTTTCATTATGATTCATTGCTAAAATATTCAATGAATATTACATTTCTTATATTAATTTTTCTTTTAATTATTACTTTTAATTTTAATTTTAATTTTAATTAATTTTGTTTTGTTTTGTTTTTCAAATGAGCTAATTGTATTAAAACAAATATTTAGCTTTATTGCCCCTTAAGGGGGTATTAAATTAAGATAACCCATTAAATAAAGAGTTTAGATAAAATTAAATGTGTTGTTTAATCTGCTAGGTATGTGTTAATAATGTATTTTAATAGCGAAATCATTCAACATTGCTCAATTTAAATGTGTGTTGTCTTAACAAGGAGATATTTGCTGAAATATTCCCAGAAACACTCAATTTTCAATCACTTCCTATTGTTTTAAAGCAAATAATGTGTAGCGAAAAAATGTTTCAAACATTAAATGTTCCTCAAAAGTGGTTTAAAATTATATGAAATGCAATCATAAATGGTTTAAAGAGTTATACAATCACTGAAGCGTTTAAATGATTAGTAATCATTGATTACATACTCCGGGTCTCTCTGTTCTGTGAGAATAAAGTTTTTGCAGCACTTATTACAGATTTTTAGCTATAATTTCAAATCGATTTTCAAAATATCCAATGTCTCAGTGTTCAGGTAAACATTACTTTCTTGATGTTGAAGTCAAACGCTTCACTGAATTCTGGGATTTTATTTCATGAACTGCTCATCAGATTAGACGTTATTATCGCAAGAATTCATGTATTGGTTGAGAATATTCTGCTGTTTATGTGTTTATGTTATAAATATTTAGTGATATTTCATAACACAAATGATTTATTACAAGCACTTTATAAGCACTTTATAATACTGTCTCATATTTCTCGGCACTGATTAAGCAATTCTTACAAAATATTGTTTATATATTGTATTACAAATGCAAACAAATGTAATGTCTATTCAAATCAATTTGAAATTGCTTTGAGATATCGTTATCAGTGGTTAAAAACTGATAAATATTTTACTTAACATAAGAGATACTGAATGTCCTAAAGGACACTGGATGTGAGAAAACTTATAAGTTATACACATTTATCGCTAATCTCTGTATTAAATACCCTTTAATTCAAATGCTATTATTAAATAATTACTCATTTTATTTGAGACATTGAAGGTATTTATGAAATAATTGTGTGTTTTATCACTTAATTGCTGTTTAATTGTGTAATTAATTGCAGAAATTATTGTCTGATATGACGTCTGCCTATAGTTTTGACACCAAAGCAAAGATCACTTCATTTGAAGGATTGCCTGAAAACATAGTTTTGCCCAAAACTGGCGAATCGATTGTCTTTGATGTCTTCAAAGAGGGATTAGATTTCAATAATTTATATGAGATTTTTGAAGAAATTGTTTTTGAAGGCCAAACCTATCCACAGGACTCGACAAACCAACAGTCCTTTCGCCAGTACTTTGTATCAAATTATTGTTTTGTGTTTCGTTTGGCGTCTAATAACCAAACTATTGGCGGCTTTTATATCAAACCTAACTTTCCCGGAAGGTCTGCCCATTTGGCCAACTTTGGGATGGCTGTCAAAATGGAGTACAGGAGCCGAGGGTTGGGTAATCTAATACTTCCCAGAGTTATTAAATTAGCAAAAATTATTGGCTACGAAGCACTCTATACTAATCTGGTGTATGTGACAAACCCGGCCAGTATTACACTGTGCAAAAAGCATGGCTTCATAGAGGTATGCCGTCTTCCCAGAGCTGGCGATCTTAAAGGACTGGGATATACAGACGCTCTTCAACTTTACAGAGATCTGAGGAATGACTGAAATAATGATCACATTTTCATTCAAATCTCGTTTGAATTGAAAGCAAATAAAACTTTATTTTTATGTTTGAAAAACATTTGAAAACATTTTTCTCACATATTTTTAATTGCCTTTTAATGACAATCAATATAAAAGTTATTATTATTTAATATGAAAGCCATTACTGGTATCTCAAAGTTAAGGCCCAGATGTCTGAGTGCTTTGTCGACCTGCGTGAGTGATACGTTATGTATCAAATGATCAAAAAATGAGATTTTTTCTGCAATTCAGTCACATATGAAAGTGTCTGACACTCTATGTCTCGGGAAATGGATATGACTTTTGGAGATAACAACTATTGGTTTTCAATCATTAGTGAGAAATATATAACTATTTTGTGACCCTTTCCGATAACTAATGCAAAAAAACGCCTTCAAGTGTTCAAAGCGTTTTGAAAAGTGTTTTATTCATAAAAAGTTTTTTTATTACTTATATTTTAAATGAACTCAAAGTTAAGAATCAAATAATGATTTCAATAGTATTTTGTGTTGAAAATCAATCAACTGTTGAATACTTTATACTTTTGTGGAGAAAATTCAAATACTTTATTCATATTTAGTGCAGAAAATAGGTTTCAGTGCTTTGAATGAGTGCTAAGGTTTGGGAATTTGTAAACTTTTATTCAATATATCCCCTGATTATAGTTGTTCTGTGAGTTATGCCAGAAATTCCGTTATGAGGTCTCCTATCATAACATCTGTTCATTCATTCATTCATTTATTCCGCAATAATCCGCATAACTATCCCTCCTATGCCCACCAACACAACAGTATATCGCATACCAACCCAACCCTCTTCCCGGACCAAACCCCTACACCAGAGAGCACAGGGAGCTGCAGTTAAATATCTTCTTCATCTACTCTGTGAGTGAATGGATGTCTAGACACGAAGCACTACTGAAGAGGATTTGTGAGCAAACGGTCCCCAAAGCTGTTGATTTGCTATTGAAATACAGAAACTGATAGATAGTATCAAAAGCTCAGATCCCAGTGATGTCTAATAGTGAGTGCTGTCTATTTGAGCAATGCATAGAGCGCTGTGTAAAGCACAGTGTGTTTGTTGTGTGCCATCACTGAGTTTGCTGCTAATAATAGTGGTCTTAAACTACAAAAACTACACAAACAAAACCTGTTCTTCCAGTCCAATGGGTCGGTCCTTCAAGACATTACACAAGACATAGACTAATACTCCTGAGTTAGCAGTGATTTGACGCGCATTTCATTTATTATCGGAGAAAAAGTTGTTGTTTTCAACTCAAGTGTAGACAAAAAATATAATAATTAAATGAAAACTAATATCAAATGAGAGTCTAATATAATATGCAATTAATTCATAACATGTGTGACTCATATCAAGCGATATATCCTATGCCTGGCAGTCAATAGTAGTGATATACAAATGCAATGCATAACAGCACTTGAAATGAGATATTAATACCAAAACCTTATATTTATTTATCACTTAATTGTTTAATTGAAAATCATTTTGTATTTATTTAATAACTATTGAAAGGCATTGAAACAATTCATTCATCCATTTAAGGGTGAAATTTGTGCAAAAACTTTCAATCGATTTGTTTCTCAACTGAAAAATTGTTTTGCAATTTGTTTTCAATGTTAATGCAAACAGTGTTTGAAAATAGTGTTTCGTGACCAAAATATTTTTGGACAAATTATCTATACTTGGTAAATATTGTTGAAAACAATGCAATCATTTCTTAATATTAGTTGTATTTTCCACTAATATATTGTTAAAAGTTATCCTTATTTTAAGGAAATTAAAATTTCGCTCATTTTTTGTGTATAAAAATGCATTTATTTTTTTCCTTTCTTATCACTCAATAGCTGTCTATTAATCCGCTTTGAGATTATGTTCAGCACTGATGGCATCACTTCGTAGTAAACACACGACTAATAGTAATGTTAATAATAATGTGAAAATAAGTGCAAAATATTTGGACCCAATCTCTGGTAGTCATCAGTCAAATGGCAATATTAGTCATCAGAGCACTCGACCACTGCTCCGATGGTCGCAAAGTTTTTCGCCTAATGATAGACAGAAACCCAGTGTTTCCACTCGTAAGACATGTTTTGCATATATTTTCATAATTTTAAAATTAAATTTCAATTTTGAAATAGTAGTCAAAAAAATGTTGACTCAATAGTAGTGTAAATATATTTAACGCTTCCATAGGTTTGTCAAAACTCTGAAGCGATGTCTGCAAAACAAAAGACTATTAAACTGAAAGTCAATTAAAAAAGAGATCTGAAAATCAAACTGAGATTTAATACTAGAAAATACTTTTGCAGCAAAAAAGACAATAAATTTCTCTTAATTTAAGACTTTGTGTGAATTAAGCGATAGTTTTAGTATTGTATACAAAATGTTAGCATTTTTTACTGAAATTTAATGACTTTTTGATCCACAGATGAAATATTTTTAATTAAAGCTCAGAACAAAACTAGTCTTTCGTTTCATTTGATCAACATAATTTAATTTTGTATAAAAAGCTATACATTTTTCTCATTATATTGTTGTGAATAGAAATGCTTTTCACAAAAATATTATATCCTTTTCACTGCAAACCTATTGTTTATTATATAATATCACAAATAGTATAATAAAAATATAATATATTATCTGAAAAACAGTTGTTTTGAAAACTGAACTTTGAATTTCTAGAGCATAACCGAAGGTGTTTACAGCGCCGGTAGGTTTGGCCGTAGAATTTTCATTGGATTTTCTTGTATCATATGTTGTGTTGCTTTTTCACTGAATTTAATGTATTTTTTGTGTTAAATATAGTTTTATATCAAAAATGGTTATGAACTCAGCGTTCAGTTATCGCCTTAAGTCCTAAAACATTGGATAAAAATTCAGTTTTTTTACTTCAAATGTCATTAAAGTTGTGTAAAAACGGGACAAAAATCATTTAATATTAGACTCATTGAAGAGAAATACAATAATCACTTGAAATTTAATTTCAAATGTCTGTGCAGTCAGTGATCGGCAATTGTTTTGAAAAGTTTTTTGTCTTTTATTTGACACCAAAGTCTTCTTCAGATAAGAGAGACCTGTCTTATAGCAACACTTTTATTATATTTCTGTTTGTCATTCACGCCGTTATTGTATTGTCTTTTGACAACTGTTTTATTCAAATCTATGTCAACTCAAGAATTTTAATTAACTGTTGATTGTCTTTATGTCATAACTTCAGTAATGATTTGTATGTTTTGATGGTTTTGTTTAGTTTTTACATAACTTTCAGTTCAATACGCGATTTCATTGAATGAATGTTTGAAAACTTTGTTTGAATTTTAATTAATATTAAGTTTTTATTTTTCATTTGCCGTAAAAATCTCAATATTTTAATGAATATTCACTGAATTTTCATCACTTATTGACAATAATTTTGTTTAAGTTTTGTTTGATTTCAAAAGCTTTTGAGTCTTTGAGTCTGAATTTCATTACATTTTATGTTAACTTAAATTCAGTTATAATTTTCAAAACTTTTAATTGATTTTTTGATTTTCAATAATCTAGTGATTCGTCGCAAGAGTGCTGTCGAAAGGTTGGCCGAAACTAAGTATAACTATATTAAGTCTTCAACAGTGGACAGGGATGTGAATGACAAACACACTTACCTAACGAAGTCATTATCGACGGGAAAGACTCCGCTTTCAATACTATCTCAAAACCCAATCCAATCTCCAGTTATTCTTCCATTGAATACTAATAACCAAAACCCGAATCCAATCCTAAAATGTGACCAAAATATTCAGACCTCAGCCCTAAGTACACCACAAGCGGTGACCAGAAAGCGCAACTCATCCCTGTCCTCACGACTGTCCGACTGCTCCAACAACTTAGAGATACAGTTAAGACAACTGATCGCCGATAATGACGACACCGAGAGTGAGATCTCGGAGACAAAGACTACTAATAATAGAAACCATAGAAAGGATTCAGTGATAAAAAGTGTGAATAAAACAATTGAAAGTTCAGTCAAACCCAAACCCAAACCCAAACCTAAGGAAAGGATTAATACAACGAACCAACAGATCGTTAAACAAACGGTTGAAACAAATCAACGAAATATTATTAACAAAACTATTGACAAGACTTTTGTTGAAAATAATAACAATAATTGTATTTTAAGATTGAATTCTAGTCATAAACACAAGACTACTACTGAACCCAACCCACAGCCCAAACCACTACAGCGTAAACCTTCCGCACAAGTGATACTACAGCACCAAAAGGTCGCCCAAACAGCGGGTGCTTTGGGTGTTACCACTTCAAGACAATTAAGTATTTCGCGGTCGAAGTCAGACGTTTCCAATCGATTGGTCGTTCGCCGCAACAAAAGTAAGGACGAAATCGAGCGCTTCTTCGAGACCCTGGGCCTCGACTCCACCGTCTGGGACTCGATCCGCTCCGAAGCGACCAATTCATTGATATCGACGCCAAACCATTACTTCGATTCCTGTGAGTCCATGCAATCGGGTGTTGTCCGGCACGCGGTTCGCATGTCTTCGTCTTCATCTTCCACTTCATCCACACACTCGACCACCGCTGAGCCACTGGAGCGCCAGAAGCCAGTATTGAACACTCGTCTCATGCAATCCCGTTCCTGTCATACCCTCTCTGAAGGCACTTCTATAGTGGAAAAGAACGCCAGAGTTATTAAATGGCTCTACAATTGCCGCAAAGCTATGGTTCAGCACTAGTGTGTCCACCGATTCCCTACTCCTTAACCACATCTTGACCTTTGGATTAACTCCTGAACAGAGAAATCAGTTTTAAGTTTCAATTCATAACTCATTTTATATAAAAAACAAATCTAATATTTATTCAAAATTTTAATAACAAATCAATTTTTATATGAAATTTATATTTAAATAAAAACTAAGTTTTGATAAAAATTAATTAATTCAATGCCCCCTTCCAGAGGTTACGTACCTTTTGTATTGAGCTCTTCAGCCGATTCGTCACTTTTATTCTTCAAAAGCAAAAGCGTTGTTATAATTGCGTAAAACATTTGTGCAAACGATTTGATGAAACACTTGTTTCAAAGATAACATTATTTGCAGTGATTTATACCCAAAAGAGTATAAACTTATCATAAGTTTGATCCATAATTAACCCCTTTTTCCTTTGAATAACCCTTAAAGTGGTGATCAATAAGATGGGAAGGTATGAACACAAGCACTGATCTACAGTGCAATAAATTAAAGCCCAGATTAGTTAACAAATTAATTGAATGGACAGTGAATTCAATTAATAATTTAATTGTTTATTAAATTTATTGAAACTATTAATACATTTATACAAAAATTAAGTATCAATTTGTATATCGTTTAGAAAAAGGTTCCCGAAATCAAATCATCTTGATCAATTAATCATTAATACTTGAAATGCAATCAAACGTTAATTGTCTTCAAATCTAAATTTGTTTTACAGTAATGACTAGTGTTTTACAGATTTCAACTCAGATTTCGTGAATCAGTGTTTTCAGTGATTTTTTTTGAATGGATTTCACAATTTTAAAACACCCCCTGAAAAGGGGGATTCAATTCAACACAAAAATCAGCTCTAATTTACAATTGATTTCTTCGTTATATAAAAGCAATTCTGATATTTATATTACAATTCGTGTTATTGAGGGTTGAATTAGATTAAGGGGTTTTGGTGTCATCCATGAGATTCTCAGGGGTTGTCAGGGGTTGGAAGAAAATTAATGTTTAAATCCTAATTTAATTACCACTTAATTAGATTCAGGACTCTTTTAACTCAGTGAACACTCAAACCTGTGATTACTATCCGCTTCCACTGGAAAACTGGCTTTTGTTATGACTTTGAGGGCCCAGTGGTCTGACGCTGGGATTAGAGGTGTAATCCATTTCCACGATGTCGTCATCCGTATAGAAGTTGTCGTCAATTGTAATGATTCGGAAGAACTTGTTGTCCTCTGCGGCCGAATAGGACCTCTCGTTAAAGTCAAACATCAGTCCCAACACCACATTAAGTGCCGAAGTGTCGTAATTATGACAACCGCTATACCTATACAACGGCTTCTTATCGAAGCGACAGCCGGACGCCTGACTGCCTATCGGTGCGATGCACTCCTGGGTGAGGACACACCTGATCCACGGCAGCATCAGTTGCTGGTGAATGCGTTGGGTATTGAAGAGCAGTATATGAGACGGTCTGACCATTCGGTGAAAGAAGTATTGGTTTTGATTAGTCTTCAGGTATTCAAACATTTTTGGATGCGTTAGACTAGTGGTCGGCTGTTCTATAGTCCAGGAGATAATGCCCTCCCGTTTGCCCTTTTGGACCAATTGGGCCACCTTTGGGGCGGCCGTCGGCAGCAGGTAGTGGTTCGGGTCTAACCATAAGGCGGACCCGAATTCGGTTAATACTAATTGAAGTATAAGTGGTCTGAAAGCAGACAATTTGAGATCAGAGACGTGCGCCGGGAATGAGTCGAAGTCGAACTGACGTATTGTACACCAGTGCTGGCCATTAGGACTCAGTGCCGGTGCGGTCGGCGATGAGTTCACTGTTGTTTGCGATTCAGAGGCCGTTTGAGATGTGTTTTGTGTTTGAGTTTCATTGCAGACACGACTTAACTATGGATTGAAATAAGAAATGAAAACATAATTAGGATTTTTGAGGAACGGGTGAAAAGGTTTGGCCCAAAATGGCCTCTGAATTGTTAACCAAAATTCAATGAACCACTGATTCAATGCTGAGATTATCTGCGGTTCAACTGAACTGTGGTTAACAGTGCTCTTCAGTGGACAGTGACTTCAATACCGATAGTAATTGTCTTTTAGTTAATCCCAAGTCATAGAC
>JAQGAT010001557.1:0-13214 GCA_034687845.1 Pantelozetes paolii
CTCTCTCTCTCTCTCTCTCTCTCTCTCTCTCTCTCTCTCTCTCTCTCTCTCCACACACACAAATGCTCTGTTCCTCTAACGCTGTATTAAATCTAAGCTTATAATCATTTACTATACGATTATTGTCTTTCTGTCTTCAGCTCTGACTCAAAGTATTTCTTATTTTCTTCATTCAGAGAGAAGACAAAAATGTCCACTAATTAGGGGTTCACTCAATAATGGTCGGGTGAAGATGAGAAATAGGGGTCGAATTGCAAAGTTCACGTGTAATAGAGGATATGAACTGATCGGAAACAGAATTAACACTTGTATCCAGAGTCAATGGAGTTATCCTATACCTGTCTGCGCCGGTGAGTCCTTATTTCATTTCATTTTTGTGAATGATTTCAATATTTTCAAAATTTATGCAAATATTTTATAAAATGTAATGTTATTTGGATTATAACTCCCAAACCCTCAGCGATTTGATTGAATTGAAAATCCAATTAAAGCACAAAACTATCTCTTTTTGACAAATAATATCAATATTTCATAACTTTTTTCAATTTTCATGTATTGTATACAAAATATTTGCAAAACACAGCAAAAAGTCAAAACACAACAAAAAACTGTGAATCGGAATCAAAAAGTACAACAAATACTACACCAATGACTACACTGTCTACCAGTCCTCTGATTAATATCAATGCGATGTCGAAGGAAAGCACAACTAGTTTTGCTGATTATAGCAAAACATCACAATCTATACCAATAACTACAGACATAGAGAATAGCAATGCATTCACATCTCTGACAACTGTAAGTGAAGTATTATCATTGACCAGTACTACCAGTCCCTACTTTGATGCACTACGAAATTCAGTTTCTTCAGCCGCACCCGACTCTGAAACTGAATCAACAGCTCTTCTCGACGAGAGATATGATTCAATAAAAGTAAGACAAGACATGCCGTTCAATGAGAGTACGGGTATGTCATCGACGTCTCATTCAACAGAGCCATCAACTCAGTCAACGAATATATCCTTTGCCACAGAAACAGAATCAACACAAACATCAAATTTGAACCCTTTTAGTACCAGTGATATCAACACTTCCAGTATCACTGAAGGGATAACTGTGCGATCATCACAAAGCACTGATCAGAGCATTGAATCCAAAACAAGAGTAACAACAGCTGTAAACCCAATAACTAGTGATTCAAGTATTGGAAATCATAGACAAAGTATAAGTGCTTTGAATCAAACCATTCAAACCGTTTCAATCACATCTACCATAAGTTTGACTACCGGTTCATCTGCTGTCCCCACAACTCCTATCCCTACAAGCATGAGAACAACCAGTTCCTCATCCATTCATTCTTCCAGCCCCACGACCATCATTACAACGATTCCCACTACTTATCGCATTACAACACAGACAACAGGCCTCACATCCAGAAGTACTACCAGCCCTACGCCAAGACGTATGGCCAGCCCCATATCAAGACGCACTGCCAGCCCCACGTCTACACATACTGTCAGCCCTAGCATTGAAATAAGAACATCAGTTAAAAGCAATCCAAACGATAAAAACATTTTTGACACAAACACTATCAGACAGACGACTATTCAAAGACAAAATTTAATACCAGAGCCAACACTATCACTAACAGTGCCAATGAATGACTCAATGTTTGGAGAGAACAGCACTGGTATGACGACTATTACACCAGTGATTAGAACAACGACATCATTGCGAAGAAGGCGACCAATGGCTACAAAAACAAGAGTTGCCATCAATTCTGTTGTTTCTGATTTGAAAGACAATAAGTTTAAGACATCTTCAGTCCTAAGCATTTCAGTGACAATAGTCTCAATGACTTTAATCATTGTAACGCTTAGTCTATACTTCATTCGTAAGCTTAGGAATAGCCAACAAAATAGACTATCAGACGACTCGGAGATGCGTTTCTTGACTTTAAATCAATCTTAAACTTAAATTAAGACTAAGTTTTTGTCATATTTTTAATTTCAATTTAAATTTGAATAACATTTTCAGTGAAACTATTTTTCACTTTTGTATTAAATTAATATAAATTTTAATGAAAACCATTCACTTATTGATAAAACTTTTATCTCTTTTATAATCGCATAAAAATTGAAAAAAGGATTAAAATATTTTAAATAAAATTAAATTTTTATAGTTTCAGTCACAATTTGATTTGACTTTCAATTTCAGCCTTTTTGAATAAAAATATAACTATATTTTAACCCCCTTTTCATTAACTCAATTAAAATATGCATAAATTTAAGGCTTAGTTTGGCTGTGATATTGCAATCAACTGATAGTTAATTGAATTTGAGTTTTACTGATAAACTAATTATTTGATTCATTATTACCTAATAATACAAATATCATGTTATTTGACATAATATTCATTAACAAAAGTGCACTAAAAGTTGTTTGCATTTAATTTTTAAAACCAAAACAAAATTAATTGAATTTTTCAATTCTCTCGGAATTTAACTTCAATTTTGAGTATTTTGGCTAAAAATCTGAAATATTTTTAAAAATATTTGCAATTTTATGTAAAAAATACATTTTTATGTTTAATGATGTGTTCCGGAGTAAATAAATCATCAAATTTTTAAAACAATATTAATTTTAATAACAATTACTTTTATAGTATTTTTTCATTTTTGAAATTCTTGAAGCCTTTAATGAAAGGCAATACAAGAAATTGTTAGAAAATAAATGGCTTTCAAACTCACCAGTGATAAACAGCGATAAACCCTGTATTTGTTAATAATATAGAAAATCTAAATCTTAAATTTAAAAAAAAATAATTATTTGAACATCAATTACATTAACAGTAATTAAATTTGAGTTTTAATTAAATGATTAAAAACACATAAAACAAGTAGTACTTGAACGGGGTTTACTACTTTGAGGCATTGGTGACCCCATTCCTACTATAAGAGAAATTCTGTTCAATAAATATAAGAGAAATAGAGAAATATTTTTTGTCTTCAGATGACAATAGAATTTATTATTGTTTTTCTCTTCAAAATAACTCCAAAATAATGAAAACCTTTTGGTTTTCGTCGATATCTTATGCTTTCTATTGTATCAGTAATGGACAGACTTTATGATTCTTCAATAGATTCGGGGTTTTCGGGCATTTCGGGGGTTTCACGCCTTTCAACACTATTTCAGACATTGAACAGTAATTCAGACATTTTTGATTGCATTTTAAATGAGATTTTTATTTGATTTATAATCTCTACAAATTGAAATCAAATACAATCTTGGTGGTTTTAAATTAGTACCTTTGGATAACTTGGTATTTCATGAGATGTTAAGAACTGAAATTGAATTGCATTGAGATATTTCGCATCACTTAAACCTCTTTGGCTTTTATTTCTTTATTATATCCAATGTTTTCAATTGTTTTTCCAATTTTCCGGACAATTGGTTAAAATGAAAGCACAAGTAGTTTAATCTTATATTAATGTTATTAACAAATAAAATAAATTTCAATTAATTCTTCGATTAATTAAAGAATTAATTGATATTTGAATCAAACATGGGTTGAGAAGTAGTATCATATATCATCTCATAATATGCAATCAATTGATAATAAATTCAAATTTCAAATCAAATAATATACAAAAAATATGAATAAATGGATTGAATGTCAAGAATTTATTGCAAATATAATATCAGTTTAAGAGTTGAATAAAATATAACTTAATATTAATAACAAAATACAGTATAATTGATATGTATATACAGTACAGCACTGTATGTATTGATTAATCATTAATGCGATTCATAATCATAACAATCATAAGAAACAAATCAAAGCAATGAAAGGGAATGACATTTTCGGACAACTGTTCAATAAATGTCATTATTTTGAGTCTATGTTTAAGAGGTATTCGAGTTTGGCTTTGATTTGGATAAGAGTAGACAAACAATTGCTTTTTAGAGTATCTGTTGTAACAACTGATCCAATATTTTATTTACTCATCTAATTAACTAAAAGCTAAAAATATTAAGGCAAGAAATGGGTAAAATATCCTTGGACAAAGTTATTTCATTTTTATGTATGAAATAGAGGGTCAATTTGAAAGTCAGTCGTTTAGATGTGATATAAAAGTAAAATATACTTTGTATTCACAATGAATAGAGTATTGGAAAAGAGTTACAGTGAATGTGAAAATGAAATCAAATCAACGATTCTTTAAATATAAATATATAAAACAATTCATTGATTTTTGTTTTGCTTTTAAACATAATAATCAATAAAATGAATACTTTTTTTTGTAAATTCATAGAAATGACCAAAAATTTCATTTTTAGAGTTAAAACAATAAAAATGATTAAAAATATCACAGAATTATTTATACAGTGTATAAATGTTGACATCATTTTTCATCTCTTTCCCCCAACTATTACAAAATAACCCTCGAGTTATTGTCTCTCATAAAACATTTAATTCAGTTTAGTTTAACTCTTTTGAGTGATATTTGGTATAAATACTGACAAATCAAATGAAATATAAAATAGTTTTGCAAAAAATATACTTTCTTTTGATTTTGTGATTAAATGCAATACAAAAACAAATAAATTGAATGACAAATGAATTTCACTTTTGATACTAGACTTCAGTTTACTCTTCAGTTTAGCTCAAAGTCTATTTGATTATTGTTTTTACGTATATTTATAATTGAATTTTCATTATAACTAAAATTGTTTGAAATTAAGTAAATATTTGTTTAGTTTTTGATTGAAATTTACGTCAATTATTGAATTATTTGAATAAATTGTTGATTAGTTTTGGTTTAAATTGAAAATATTTTAAATAATTTATTCAAATAAAAGTATTTCTGATTAAAAATTGATAAAACACTCAACTCTTCACTCCAGAAGAATATATCAATATTTACAATAATGAGATAAATGAACAAGTACAGCTATACACAGTTCAGTATATTCTGCACCGGTATTAAGTCATGTTACCCACTATTGTATGACATTTGTCTCAAATCGATAAAAATTCAGTTATTTGTCGACAAATGTTATATTCATTAAGTATTTATAGGAATTGACTTCACTTTAAATGATTTGTAAATAAATATATATTTTATTTATTCACAAATTATTTCATTTTTATAAACAAAACAATCGATAGATTTGATGTCAAACCGGATGTCCTTAATGTCAGACAAAATAACTACTGTTTTGAGCAATAAATTGACAAAAAATATGATATTTTTATATTCAATGCAAAATTTTTTTTATTGAAATTTAATTATAAAAAATTATAAATAACTGAAAACAAGAGAACAATGAATGAAATAATTGATTAAAAAGTGATTATTGATTGAAATATCAATTCATTGTAATTGAGATTTAATGTTAAAAAAGTTGAGTCCTTTCCGTCCTTTCAGTGAAAATTGGTTTTTATGTAATGAAAGAAAAATTTACAAAATTATGTGAATTGAGACCAAGTTTTAGACAAAAAGCAAATAATTGTGTCATAAATATTGAAAATGAAATAAATGTCTGAATTAATTGATTTTGGTTTCAGTTTCAGCCGTTTCTTCAGATGTCTTGTCATTATTGTTGACATTATGTCCGTTCGAACACATCTTCTTCGGCGACGACTCTGGGCCTGAATTCTGTCGCTTTTCAGAGGGTTTTAAAAATTAATGAATTATTGAAAAACCACAACAAAACTAACCTTTCGTTTAATTAGATGTGAAATATCATTAATTGGCAACACTTTTAGCTCTTTATTCTTGGAGGCGATGGCGTCCTCTTTGATCCTTTCGTTTTCCTCCCTCTGCAGCGCTTCCTTAACGTTAAGCATTTGGTCCTTCGAGTCCTCTATTTTGGCCCTCATTTCAGGCAATAAGTCCTCTAATAGTGTTATTTCCCGTTTGATTGTCTCAATCGCTTCAAAATCTTCTGAACTAATGGTCGATATCTTTTGTCTTTGATTTGAAACTCTTGTTTCAATCACTTGAATAGCGCTTTGAAAACAATTGTTTGCGTTTTCGATGTCATTATTGAAAGAGAAAGCGATTCCCAAATGATAGTACGTTTCGGCGATCAGTCGGTCGTCTTCGGGCAGAACTTCTTTACGCAAAGTCAGACATTCGGTGAGGATTTCGATCGCATTTCTATTGTTTTCCCATTCAATGCTAATTTCACCCAATTTTTGCAATGTTTCCGATAATTTAACTTTATTTTCAATTTTGTCTAAATGTCTTGAGAATACGTTTTTGGCCAGAGATAGCACTTCCCAACTGACCTCTATGTTTGATGCCTCGTCTTCGGCGTTGTCTTCAACGTTATCTTCAGCCATGGGTTCAGACTTTGAAGTCGATGGAAGACATTCTGTATTATTGTCCGCATTGTTGTCGGCATTGGAAGCGCTGGCACTCGATTGGGGTTCAACTGAATTCATTGATTCGGTTTCAGTTACCATCAGTTTCTTCTTGTCCTCATCCGAGTCAACGATATCCTCTTCGGTATCTGTTTTCTTATCTTCAGCTAAAAATTCAATTAATTTTAAGACATATAAAAATATATTCAATAAATTAAAAGACAATACGTTTTGAGTCATTGGTTTCGGTCTCGTCTTGAGATTCCTCTTCTTCTTCTTCCTCCTCCTCTTCCTCAGAGATCTCCGCCACTAAAACAAGACATCAATGAAAACAACAAATACTTATCAAATGTAAACTGAAATACGTTTGGTGTGAACGACGCCATCAAAGAGTCCGTCTTCAAGTCGGGCCAACTCTAAGAGAGCGGTTCCGTAGTAAAGGTAAGCCTCTCCGCACTCTTCCTTCCCGATACCAAACCTCTGGTCAAACAGTTGACACGACTCCTGAAGACTATTGACTGCCGAGGAATAATCAGAGACTAAAAGATGGCGTTTCCCCTGATTTAAGTAATTCAGTGCTTCAACGGCTAAATCAATGTCTTTGTCCTCATTTGGTCTTCAAATCAATTAAAGGGTTATTTCATAAAACAATTGTCAAAATGTGAACAAAATTAAAGACAATTACTTGTTATCAGGTGTGGAATCGTTTGGTGATGTCTTCACCTCTTCTGCCACTTCACTGGTATTAATGTCTGACATCTTAAACACAAATGAATCCAAAAATGGTTTAAATGTTTTGTAAATAAAATATTTTCAAATAAAACTCAAAAATCAATTGAAATCTCAAACGAAAGACAAAACAATGAGTTATTGAATGAAATGTTTGAATGCATTGAAAAGCGGTTCAAAACTAACCAATAGTTCAATAGTTTCACTGAAAATGTGCGCAAAATTTGTAATCAATTTGTGATAAGTGTTAAAAAGTTTTATTAATTTTTCACATTTTATCACATTTTTCATGAAATAAGAGTAAAATTGTGATAAAAACCCCCTGATTAGGGGCTAAACAGAGATTTCTCATTCATTTAATAAACTTTTTTGAATCACTTTTTACACTAATTTCTCATTTAATTAATAATAATATAACTCTAAACCAATATTAATTGAATTAAATCTATACAAGGCCAAATGTCCATGATGTCTATACCCTTCTCCTATTAATACCTGCTCATTGACTTTTACCCTCTCCTAACCCACGGCTGTAATCAAACATTGAATTGAAATCGTGTGAAAAAACTTCAATTTTTATGAATGAAAACTAACGGCAATAAAAAGTGAATGAAAGTTGTCCATGTTCAAATACATGTATTAATAATGTTCTAGGTGTGAATGCCCTTGCTTAACTACTCTTTCTCTGCACCCCTCCTCTCCCAACACCTGATGTTTACTGTTATATCATATTCACAACTATTTATGACTTAATTAACAAAAACACAGAAATCACTACCAATTGAATCAAATCTTCGTATCCTTTGAACCATTGATTCATTTGATTTGAATTCTCCATCACTTTAACGATAACTTCAATACAAATGACAATAAAATAAAACTTTAATTAAAATTATTATTAATTGTAATCAAAATAAATGTAAAATCAATTCACGCATTGAAGTCTTGATTGCAATACAAACACAAATTATTACTGAATTACAGTCTCTTTCAGAGATTATATGATTATATCATTGATTACATCATAAAAACATTTTTACAAATTATTTAATCCTTTATTTAATTGTAAATCAAATTGAAATCTATTTTTAATTAATTTAACACAAAATAAATAACTTTTTAATAAAATTAAAAAAAACATTAAAAATATATTTAAATTTAACAAAACATTTATTATTAATGTATTTATAGTTAGCTTTGAATATAATTTAAATATATTTTTGCCAAACATTTATCCCTTTTTTATCAAAATCTTAAACAAATGTTCAATTATTTCAATAGTTTTGAAACAAAAATAAAATGAAATTTAATGTCAAAAATGTCTTTAATTTTGATTTGAAGTGAAAGTCAATTATTGAATGAATTTTTATCCAAAACTATATAAATATTTAAATATTTATTAATCTTTGAATAAAATCTTAAAATTACATAAAAAATCAAATTTTATCACAAAATGAGTCAAAAATTGTGTTCAAGACTAGTGTTCAGACAATTGATGTATTAGTTATGGACTCAGTCGTCACCACTTAACTGAATGTCTGTACTCTTCGTGAAGACTTAAACTACGGATAATTGAAATAAAAACTAAATTCACTTCAAATTAAGGGTTATTTCAGATGTAATACCGTTTAAGTGTTTCATAACCTGCGACTATAAAAGCTGATGAAATAAAACTCTGTGTGAGTCGAGCCGACAGTCCTTTTTTGAATATATTGAACCGCTCTTCAGCCCATAATAGCTGAGCCGCCGATACAAATGACGACCCAATCCTTCGCACCTGAATATTGGCTCTCAAGACGTCCAAAGGATTTGTTAAAACTTTTATAAAAAGTTATTTTTATATAATTTTAGTTCAAAATACTAGAAATGTTTGAATGACTAACTGACCCGCGACTGTCATTCCGGACAGAGAGCCGGAAGCGCATTGCATTAGCATTAGGGGTGTGTTTTCGGGTAAAAGTCCCACCATTTGACCTAAATTTAAAAATATTGTAAATAATAACCAATAAATGAATTGAAGACAACTGACCCGTATATATGGGATAAAACATCCACCAAAGAGCACTACTGGGCACATACGTGGCCACAGAGGAGAAGTAGCCCCTGTAGTAGGCCTTCAATTAAATTATATATTATTAATAAATTATTTCAAACATTGAGTAAAAATAAATACTTTAAGCCCTCCGTCCACTCTATAGAGCTCTTTAATGATGGCTTTAGCGACCCCTCCGTATTGCTTAAGGTTTTGTCTATCGATTTGTAGTTTAGATATATTTTCATTTGAAAGATTGGATCTACTATTTGAACGGGTGCTCAAAAGCATCATATGTTGTGATATAACATCAAAAGGACCTCAAAATTAGACTCAAATTTATTTAGCATTTGATTTCAAATGTTTTTCATATGTCTTACAAATAATTGTTTGACTGACTAGAGATCCACACCCTTTGGACAGTGAAGAGGGGTATAAAAGGGATTAAAATTATTGTAAACTAAATAAACAAATGAATGGATGAATACCTCCAGCGATGAGACCTGAAGTGAAGTGAAATACAAAACAAATGAATATATTTTGAGAAAATTGTGAATCAATTGAAATAACCTTTGAGTCGACTGTCGTGGATGTTATTCTTCGACAGTATATCTCTGACCTTCTCATACGTTAAGATATACCCAAAACCAGACACCACTTGAACTGAATTAATCCAAAATCCTATTAAACTCTCAATTAATTAAAAGTCAAACAAAACCCCCTTTAAATACAAACCCTTATAAAGTCCAGAATAACCTTCACTTTTGATAATCTGTTTAAACGTATCGAAAGAGCCTTTCAATTGATATTAAATATAAAATATGTATTCAATTAACAAAACAATCAATCAATCAATGGATCAGTGAATCCATACCTCTGTAGAGGAGTCCATGTCTTTGGACCTGAAGTGAAGGGAAAATGAATTGCAATGAAACCAAAACAAACCCAAAACTGTGAGACAATACCTGAAGATGTGTCTTAACCACAGTGAGAGGGTATAAGACAACTCTCAGTGCAAATGAGTTGATGGCAGAGAAGGTGAAGAAGCGGTTCTTATCCATCATTTCCCACTCAATGGTCAGCAGTCGGACACTGTTTGACTCAATTTCTGACATTTTATATATCATTTAATATTTCATTAATTTATTAACAATTTTATACAAAAACTAAGTTTTGATTAATTATTAAATAATTATTAAATAATTATATAAACAATAAAATAATATATTTTTAAAACAAACATAAAATTAATCACAAATTGAATGAAAATGTAATAAATTTTAATATTATTTAGATTTAAATCAATCAATAATTTCATGTCATTTACCACTCATTTGGCAATCATTTCAACACATATTACACATTAATAACCGATAATTGAAAAGCGATTGCAAATCACCCTTAAAAAGGTGGTCAACGACTGGTCACCCGATTGTTAGTCACGTTGTGTTCACGCAATGTATGCAAAATTTCATAACACGTTATGTCGTTTTTGAATGACTCTCTGATGCAATATTGCAGATAATTTCAGAAGAACCAAGGTGGTGCTAGTTATGTGGATGTAGGCAATTAATATTCGTTTCCTAACCTTGTTAATACGATTTTCAATGATATTTCCTTTTATACAATTTATTATACATTTAATTACTGTAAGAAAATATTGATTTCAAAATTTGATAGACTTATGAGCATGGCTCATTTACTCTAATAGACCAAGTTGACTTAAGAATTAGATATTTTATATCAGGATATACTTAAAATAACTAATATTTTATGGTTTTATAGTGTGAGTCCCAGGTGTCGGGTGTTGACCACTGGTCAGACATGTAAAACAATATTTCAATCATTTTATGAATTCTTAATGTTTTATTGATTTGTATTATATTTTCCGAAAGTTTTATTCATTCATTAAATTCATTTCATTTCACATCAAAATAGACATAAAGTCTGATTAATAACTGAATTATGTTTATATAATATAATATGTCATCAAATAATCAAAAATTATAAACAAATCATATTTTATACACAAATCTATTAATCAACTCATTTTGCCTTCACTTTTGAAAATTATAGAAAATTGTTGTTATATTCAACCAAGGTGATTTCAACCAAGGTGATTTTAACCAAGGTGATTTCAAAACCTTTCAAACACTATAGCTTTTTATTTATTTATTGTTTAAGAATTCATTCATTTCTTTGAGTTAGTGTTAGGCTGTAGAGGACGGGGGGTTATTATTACCAGTGCTTTCTTCACATGTTATGATTTGATTCTTAATCCTAAGGCAAGACATGAGACAATTCCAGTAACGAATGGCTTCACTCTTGAAGTCATAATTGAAATAACAATAAATGAATGGATTGTAGAAACAACTGCTGATTGCGATCCAAATGCAGAGCATATAAAGTGTACTAAAGTTGCAATCCTTCCCAGAATTTGGTCTTATATTTGCATCAAGCATAATCAGATTAACAAAATTCATAATTTGCACTGGTAATAGAGCAAGGCCAAATAACACAATTACTGTTATTAACATTTTTATTGTTTTCTTTTTGTTTTCATTAAACGATTTTTTCATTTTCACAGAAACTGATCCAATCTTTTGTCTGATCCAAACCGTGTGGACAACCATTCCGTACAAATAAATTGTCAGCAAATAAGGCAGTAAATACTGAATTATAATAAACATGGTTAATCTAATTTTCCAGGGTAAATGAATGCCGTCTGACTTGAATACCATTCTACACCTGAATATTCCCTAAAAATATAAAACAATTGAAACAAAAATGAAAAATAGATTTAAATATTCAAACCTTTGGTGAGAAATATTCATTGACTGTCATCGGTGTAAATGATATGGAAGTGAAAGCGATGCCTAAAATCCATGTCATAATAGTAGGCATAATCCATGACATCCTTTTTGATAATGGATTGCATACAAGTAAGTAGCGATCAATGGCTATCGCTGTCATTGAAAATGTCGAGACATAGTACGACAATATGTGAGAAGCAGTTAAAGCTCCACAAATGGCCTGACCTGTCATACCTGAGTCTAACATATATGTGGAACAAAAGAATAATTTTGAAGAAATGATGAAACCATTGAGTGCATCAGAAACGGCCAAATTAGCCATAAGTTTATATGTCGTTGATCTCAACTTCTTCTTATGATAAATGACCAAGCATACAAATATATTACCAAATATTGCCAGAATAGATGAAATCAGGTATAAAACTAAAATAACCCAATCTCTCACCCATTCAGATGAAGATATCTCTATTAAAACTGTCGAATCGTTGGTCACATTCATGTCCATTGGTATCAACACATCAATTGAGAGATTGGATGACATTATCTGACATTTATTTAGTGATAATATTAAATGAAAAATAAAGAAATTGATTTCAAAAAGGTTTACATAAAAGGAAATAATGCGAACAAAAATGTAATAAATGTTATATCCTTTGAAAAAGTCTTTATAACTGTTCACAAGAATTGTCGTGAAATCACAGGATTTGAAAATCATATGCTTTTTCACTATTAAAGCAATTATTTCCAAAGAATTTAATAAATATTTTTGCAATCAATTATTATTATTCCAAAAATTTTATCTTTTAAGATATTCAAGTATGCTACCTTGATCATTTAACAAGTGACATATCGAATATTTTTAAAAGTATTTATATAACAGTTTATAAACATCCGGTTAATATATTAGAATTTATCATCATTCATTTTTATAAATTCATAATACAGTAAAACGTTATGTCAATGTGATTGAACAATGTTAGCTCAAAGCAAATTATCATTTTGTGTTAACCATACTACTTTTATTCAAGTACAATCTTCTGGGTAGTATTGTTAGCGTTTCAGTGCTGGGTGTTATTAAATCAATATTATTCATTAGATTAAAGACATATTTAACACGATATCAAACATTTTACTTAATTTTACAATCAATAAACAAAAAACAATTAATTTATGACAACTTTTGTGATATAATTGTCATAATATTACCGAAACTCTTGTTATTACACAAAATAAACCTCAAATACAGCACACCTTTGGAAAGAGT
>JAQGAT010001558.1:0-13199 GCA_034687845.1 Pantelozetes paolii
CTCTTTGAATGACATCCTATTATACCAGACCTTTGAGTCTCTCTTCATCTCTTGACTTAACGATAACTAAAATTAAGAGTATTTTTAATATAACTTTCATTTAAAATACTTTCAGTTTTGCATACATTAGCCAATTGTGACTCAAATGTTAGCATATCTTCGATGTCTTTATGTGTTTTACTATCGTTATTAGCGCCCAATAGTAGTGCCGATTCAAGAATATAATTTTTATAGGCTTTAACAATATCGGGATAAGCACTGGTATTAACCAACTGATTGCGACCCAAACCAAAGGTCGCGGAATCAAACTGTTATAATAAGTAATTAATAAATTGCTCCACAATTGAGACAATACTCACATAAACCCTATAAACCTTTGTGTCCTTAGCGTCGGGTTGTACTGATATTGAGAAAATAGGATTCAAACCAAACTCAACCACTTGTGTTGTAAACGATATTTTCCAGTCATATGTCTTGTCATTAAATACTCCCAATTTGTCGGTCAGAGGCCAACCGCCGATGGCGTTGAGGGCTGTTATCAGTGGTGAGACTCCACGAGATTCAAGAGTTTCTAAAACAAAATATATGATAAACTAATTGCAAATAATTTGTCATAATTTGATGCAAACCCTCATCAATGCAGGCCTTATAGAGATCTTTGGCATAAATAACAGGATTTGAATCACTTTTACCATTAGTTTGACTCAAAAGGGTTTTAAGAGTTTTTGTCAGCTCTTCAGTCAATTCACTAAAAATTCCAGTTTGAGACTTGTCCTCAGGTATAGGATGTGATGCCAACCAACCCCCGCACGCAAACTCATAAAAGTCATGGCAAGGATGAACGGATGGATTTATGTTTGCTTTAATTAACTGTCCGGCCATTTGACAAACCCTGGTATTACAAACACTAGATTTGTCAAACAGTATATCATTATTGTTTGAAATAGTATTGTTTTGTAATTCATGTGAAATCACACCAATAGTAAACATAAATAGTAAACTGATTATCAAAATCAAATACTTTCCCATAACTGCACCGTTAGATCAAAATAGTATTGATTGTGAAGTAATATTTTGAGACTTAGAATACTTATTGAACTAAAAAAATAAAAATAAAATCCTATTTATAAGAAATATTTCAATCGTTTTTCAATTAGTATTAATATTTTATTAAAATTCATATTCACTCAAAAGTTTATATTAATATTTATGACATCTTTTTGTAACAATTTATTGAATGTTTAGTTTTGTTTAAAATCCTATTCATTGCTATGTATTGAGAATAATAGAGCAAACAATGCAATGAATTCTTTACTCAAATTCAACATTAATTTTAATTCAATTTTATAATAATATCAATAATGGTTACATATTTTTATATATACCATAATAACTGTTAACTGAGTTTATATTTCAATAGTATTGATACTTCATCTTAATCATTTAGGAATTAATTATTTAACCAGGTAATATTTTAAAATTAATAAAATATAAAAAATAAAATCAAAATCATTTCAATGATATTCTTCTCTATTTTAATTTAAAATGTATTAAAAGTTCAAAATATTTTACTAAAAACAAAATAATTGTTTGGAAATAAATGAAATAGTATTTCACAAATCAATACCCCTTACAAATAATCCCCCTTCTTCACCACAAAACACATTTGTCTTTTCTATTCATTTTTGAATCTTTACTGCATTTAAAGACTTTTGAAAAGTCTTTAA
This sequence comes from Pantelozetes paolii, assembly GCA_034687845.1. Lineage (NCBI taxonomy): Eukaryota > Metazoa > Arthropoda > Arachnida > Sarcoptiformes > Oribellidae > Pantelozetes > Pantelozetes paolii. Next base: position 1,728 of record JAQGAT010001558.1, read on the forward strand.
AATTGGAGATTGGTACATTTGTTCTGTATTTGTTGGGAGTGTGAGGGTTGTACTGAATCTGAGTTTTTAGTGCCTCCGGTCTCATAAGATTACAGGAAACCTGGAATATAATTAAGTATTCAATATATAATTTTAAAAATATTAAAGCAAGATAAACTCACACTTGCATAACCAAGAAAGAATAACTGATCCGGAGTATATTCACTCACAAATGGCAATCGTTGTGGAACTCCATATCTTTTAACATACAATTTATATGCTTTAAACGACTCTCTCAGTCCTCCATTGTCTGCTATATCCTCTCCAATCGTATTATTGCCGTTCAACTGATGAAATAGGTTTGTAAACAATGACCAGGCAACAATTATTATTAGTGGTTAGGTTAACATTACGTGCATTTTTGCCACCGGATCATATATATCACTATATTGTTTGATAAAACAATTGGCCTTTTCATCAAACCGTTTGCGTACTTCCTCTGTCCACCAATTAATCAGATTTCCATTTGAATCAAATAGACTGCCTGTCCATCAAAACAATTCAATTGTTTAATGGCTACAAAACATTGATAACATATACCCATGTTATCAAATCCATGTGTGAATTCATGTCCCACAACCATTCCAATGGCCGCGTAATTCAAATAAACTGGTCGTCGGCTATCATAGAAAGGGAGTTTGAGAATCCCCGCCGGAAGTGCTATATAAGAGGTTAAGCATTGGATATCTGAAAGTTATTGTAAACAAAATACTTATAGAATTTTGTGTCCATCCATAAAATGCATTGACAACTGCCGGCCCGACCGGCCAACTAAGAAAAACCGTAATTATTATATAGTACTAAGAGTTATAGCAATACCCCTGCAAACCCTTACTTCTGACTTATATTCACTGCTTCTCTGATTGATTTGAATTCACGGAAAACTGATATGAATTTTAAGTAAACAATTCCTTCGAAAGACTTCTTCCGATCCACAGTTTGGACCTAAAATATCAAAACTCATTTATAATTGAATTGTATTTAAAACAAAATCACAATTCAATACTAAATTATAATATTTATCCAAATCTTCATTACTTGTCAACCATTCAGGAAAACCAATGTTTTCTTTAATTGCTTTCAATTTAATTAATGATTTATTTTTGGTGTTTGAGTCCAACCATTGGTTATCTTGTATTAACTGAGTATAAGATTCTTTCACATCTTGTGTTAGAGATGTCATCTAATTATGCATTGATTGACATAAAACTCAATGTATTAAAGCCAATGAATGTAAAAATAACGGGTTTGTAATGTTTGAGAAATTATTAATTTAATACTAAGTTATATATTAATACTCAAACCTCTTGTTTGTCTTTTTCCGTAAAGTTTTCATCGATGTATAGACGACTGACCCCATAATTAATACTATTAGACAACACATCGACACATGATTTCCATAATTCTGTCTCCTTTTCCACACCTGAGACCACGTGATTAAATTCAAACTCCACTTTTCTGAAGTTCTTTGTGGTATAAGATCCCAAACCCATGACTGACTTCCAGCCCAAGTAGTTAGCGATAACTCGATTTGGAGTTTTGGTCAACAATTTAGTGACTTCTTTGTAATACTGAATGTCATTAACGATAACTAATTCATTAGATTTCAAACGAATTCTTGATTTGATTTCAGAGTATATTTTGTTTGTGATGTTAAGCCAATCCACGCTATTGTCTGTCAATTGATTTAACTCTTTGAATGACATCCTATTATACCAGACCTTTGAGTCTCTCTTCATCTCTTGACTTAACGATAACTAAAATTAAGTGTATTTTTAATATAACTTTCATTTACTTTCAGTTTTGCATACATTAGCCAATTGTGACTCAAATGTCAGCATATCTTCGATGTCTTTATGTGTTTTGCTGTCGTTATTAGCGCCCAATAGAAGTGCCGATTCAAGTATGAAGTTCTTATAGGCCTTAACGATATCGGGATAAGCACTGGTATTAACCAATTGATTTCGACCCAAACCAAAGGTTGCGGAATCAAACTGTTGTCACAAATGAATTCAATCATAAATATTACTAATATTTGTGTTAAACGTTAACATTTAAAGCAATACTAACCCAAATCCTATGCACTTTAGTGTCGTTAGCGTCGGGTTGTACTGAGATCGAGTAAATAGCAGCCAAACCAAACTCAACCACCTGTGAAGCAAACGACTCCTCCCAGTCATAAGTCTTAGTATCAAAAACACCCGCTTTGTCCGCCAGAGGCCAACCGCCGATGGTTTTAAGGGCTGTCTCCAGTGGTGAGACTCCACGCGATTCAATGGTTACTAAAATATATTCAAAATTAATAACAATTTTGTTTCAAATCAATGCAAACCCTCATCAATGCAGGCCTTATAGAGATCGGAGGCATATATAACAGCATTTGAATCACTTTTAGATCTCGTTTTACTCAACATATCTTTAATATCTTTCTTCAAATTGTCGTCCAATTCATCAAAACTCAAATAACTTGACTTATCTTTGGGTATACTATGCGATGCTTCCCAACCCCCACAAGCAAATGCATAAAAGTCATCGCACGGATCGACAGAAGCATTCAATGAAGACTTGATTAACTTTCCGGCGTTCACACAGGCAGTGGTGTTGCAAACATCAGGTGCTGAATATTGAACCTAAATTTTGAAACAGAATTTAAGTCAATGTGTAATAATGTTTCCCCAATTTTTAACGCTCACATCATTTGGCCCAACATATACTTTGACATCATATGTGTCATCAACCAAACCATAACCCTGGTCATCACTTCTTCGCACTGCAGAAAATACTCGAGAAGTGTTTTGTTCTGATGAAGAATCAACGGATCTCTCTGTGGACACAACAGGAGTGATAGATATTTTTGACTCCATTGACGACCCTGTGCTTGGGTTTACAGTTGAAGGAGTGATAGATGCTTTTGACTCCGTTGACGACACTGTGCTTTGGTTTACCATTGAAGGAGTGGTAGAGTATGTGCTCTCTTCTACAGAATAAGAGATTAAAATTAAAGTCTATAATAAAGTGATTTTGTATTTACTCGAGAGTAAGACGAATGTTATTTGTCTTTTATAAGACATAATACCGGCGGTCAATACCAGGCCAATGGTTACTACAAATAAGGCACTGATAATCATAATCAAGTGCTTCTCCATAGCTGTCCGGTTAGACCAAAAGCCTCGACGAGGACTGCAATGGATAACAAAATTTGAAAAATTATTTTTAATTCACAAAACTTTGGTAACATTTGTAGTGAAAGTAACAGTAAATGAAAATCTAATACAAAATTGATTTCAAAATATTGAAAAACATTTCAATTGTCAGAGAATTAAAACATTTTTTCAATTTAACAAATGATTTATTATTTATTGTGAAAAACAATTGACATTTCAATTGAACCACAGGTGAAGTCAATCATAGTTTTTGTTTGTGTGCCGTCTTTTTGTCACACATTATAATAAATTTTATTGAAATCTCATTTCAATTATTGTTTAAAAATAATTCAGATTTATATGTATTGAGAGAATCAGAGCGAAGACTGAATTGAATTCTTGACTCAAATTCATTGAAATTCTTGTTTTTATTTTATTTTGTAATAAAAATAATATTAAATAAAAAATAAAAATTTATTTCAATTATAATCTCATTTTTGTTGCAAATAATTATTATTTAAATTTATTGCCAGAAGTCTGTCGTCTGTATAGTATTGTCTGTAAATCCTATTTCAACCGATGTTTTCACTAATAAATAAAACTTTCATTTTTTCCGTATATTTTATTATTGGACAAAAAAGTACATAAATATTTTCATTCAAATGTGAACAAGCTCATTTCTATTCTGGCCAAGATCATTTGAATTACTATCGTATGTTTTATGAATCAGAAGTCATATCAACAAAAATTACACAATAATTATAAAAACACTTCAATTGATTACAAGTGCACACAAGTAGGCGCTCACCTGACTATGACATCCGTGAGCACAGTCTTACTGCCGCTTCCATAAGACATCTTCATGTTTGACAAATTACACTCAACTTCGTCGCCGTCACTCTACATATACCGGTGCGGAAAAGGAGAACAAAACACAGATTATTAGTAAAAACAATGAAATATAAAAACACTAATGAACTAAACGGATGACACACATCGTAGAGTACATATTGTGGATACTGTGACCTCAGATTGAACACAGGGTCACGTATTGTCCGCCTGTTTTTGCCCCTTAAAGCAGCGACTAATGCACTCATCATTTCAGCCCCTTATCAGTGATTTATATCTTCCACAAGAAATCAAAGTTTAAATAATAATAATATATTTTTTTACTTTAAATAAAAACAAATTTTTTTATCAAAAAGTTAAAAGTTCACAGAATTTCAAATAATACATGAATTCACTGACAATTGAGATATGAATTGAAGAATAATTAAAACAAAACATAAAATACTGTTAAACGAGAAATTGGTTTAAGATTTTTGACAATCATTTAATTATTTTCATTAAACTTTGTCTTAAATTTAATTTTCTTAGTCATTAAACAATAATTTTGAAAAATGGCTGAAAATATATAATAATTAGAGAAATTCTGTTATCAGTTGTCGAGTAGTATATAATAGATAATACATTTGTCTTATATTCAGTAAACGTATTAAAACTCTGTTCAAACAAATCAATTGAATTAATGCTAAACTACAGTATTTATGACACTATTGATGACAATTCACAACAACATTACTTTTGAATATTTCAAATGAATGTCACGGATATATTGAAAACATTTTATCGTTTATCAGATTTTATAATAAATATTTATAAAAATAGTCAAATCATAAAAGTTTTACAAAAATAAGCAGAAATAGAATACATAAAAGTGTTTTGACTGTAGTTTTAATCAACGATTAAATAAAAATAGGTTTCAAATGATAAGACAAAAAACGTTTGAGAACTTTATATTCAGTCATAAATTGAAGAAAAATATTTATAATAATAAAAATATTAATAATTTATCACAGACTTAGTCATAGAAAAATTTGTACAAGAATGTTATTACTCTTAATTGTGCTTGTATAAATATTTGCACAAACAACAATTATTATAGCATAAGAACTCTAATTTATTATCAATTATAACAGAGCAAATTGAACATGCTAATTAATATTTAATTGAAAGAAACGTTGAGAATTTAAACATACCTTTCACTCCTGAAAATCGATAGCAAATATCAATTTCTTTTTAATTGATTTACTTTTTAATAGACTTTATCACAAAAAGGCGTTTATTTTATACAAAGGTTATCAAAAAATATATAAAATCTTAAACTTATTATTGATTGCATTGTTTGAGATGATAGACCAAAACTTGAAGTACTTTTATTAATAAATATTTGCCACCAAGTTCAGTTTACTTAATAGAATGAGACCTTGAATGTCAATGTTTATAGATATGATATAATTTTAAATTTGACTGAAATTTAGTTTTTAATAAAATATTTAAAATCAGTTTCTTATCATTTGTTTTCAATTCATTCAACTCTTTGACAAACAATTGAATTAAATATTAAAATAAAACAAAAAATGTTTTGTTTTGACACAAAAGTACAAAATGTTATGTTTGGAGCCATTGTTCACGTTTTTCCTCAAAATCCTATTTTTAGACTGTCTTTGCTGTTAAGACATCCGTCCAGGGATTGGGCCATCAATACTTGCATAGGACTTCTGTACCGGTATATGAATTCAATGTTAGCCTTCATAAAGATATGTAAGAAAACATGTTTTTAAGGGGTATTTTGAAAATAGAAACTCATTTTTCATTTTTAAAAATATATTTTATTTTCAAAAGATTTTCAAAAATATAAAATAAATTTCAATTATTTTAAATCAAAGTTTGATTTCTGAAAACCCTTTCATAAAAAATTTTATTATTGACCGCAAACTCAATAATAGGTTTCAGTTTCTGTTGGAAAGGGTTTCCAATCAAAGTGTTGGCAATGATTTCTGTTTTGCATTCATTATCACAAATATCTTTAGCGAAAGTACTCTTCCTATGAGTTAATGAGTAAAATGTTTGCAAATACTGATTATCAGAATCTATTGTACGGATGAGTCGATCAAAGCTAATGGCATTGAATTGCTTCAGTGAATAGGTCTCAGCCATTGAGTACTCCCGGTGCCAATTGGGCACTGATTTGGAGTTCAGATTAGCTTCAAATAAATCAAAGGCAAACGTTTCCATATCTAAGATCTCACCTGTAGTTCAATCAAAGGGATTATCATTTAATTCATTTGATTTAAGACTGAAATTAATGTAATATTGTTTTCATACCATTTTGTGTGCAATCAATGGTACGGTAGGCGGGGTTGGACTCCGAGAATGTAGTAAGACTGGGACCAATAAATCCCAAACCAATTGGTTTTGATATATTTTCTACGGAATAATACACCCGAACCTCATCGTAATGGGTGTGTCCGTAGAACTGACCCACAATTATATCACTATATCTCTCAACTATAGCCATGAAGTTGTAGAGCCAAGACTGAGTGCACTCTCTGTTATCAGGGGGTATATGACCCACAATATGCACGTAATCACCGGCCTCTTCGGCCAAACCTAACTGATAGACCAACCACTTTAGATGGTCGGCCGGATCTATACTCTTATAAAGTGACCAAATGTTAAGTCGCGCGCAATAATTGGTGTTCATTACTATTATACGAAAGTTTGGCCCCTTTTTCAGCGCATAATAACCGCCACTAAAATAGGAGTTAATATTTTGCATTAAATATTGAAATCAAATCCAATTTAAGGGTATTTTCTATAAACACTTACAAACGAAATGATGTCAAAGCGTCGGTAGTCAACCATTCGGACCACTCTTTACTCAACTCATTGTATACCCAACTGATGGACAGGTTGTTTGTTATGTCCGGCGGCGCATAGCTATACAAATTAGGGGTTATTTTCTAAAATTACAATAAATATAAACTAAACCTTACGTCCCAACGGGTACTGCCATATGATTGCCGATCGCCGGCACAACTGGTTTATTATATTTCTTTAAATAAGTGCTAATAACTCTTGAGGCGCTAACAGTGCCCTCACGGGTGTCCTCCCAAGTGTTATGTGGGGTCACATCTCCTGTCCAATAGACTGAATCAATGTCTGTCCAATTAATTGACTCAAACAGATTGTGCACCAGACGTAAGGGTGGGTCGCAGTAATAGGAGCCCCAATACCCAGCCTCTGGACTCCTGGCACTGATTTTTGTCTTATCACTGGGTCGACAACAATAGGGTTTCCTACACTTAGGGTCAGTCAGGGGTACATATAGTGGATCCAAATGAATGTCAGTTAAATGTAAAACACTTTTCAATTCAAAGCTATTATTGATTTCATTCTTCAGTCTATTTTTTGTCATCAAATCAATTGGTTTTCGGCTTTTTATATCCATTTTCCAGAAGAGATTCTTCGAGTCCTTTGGTCCGCACCCGACACCCAAAATAATACCACAAATATCTTGAGTTTCCAACTGTTTGTGGAAACGTATGTATTCTAACGGTTCCTATGCTTTCAATAGTTAACTAAATATTTATAAATTCTTTCATTAATTGATAATTACTTTAAAAAGACTGACATATCCTTTGCAGACATCGCTTGCCATAAGACCAGAGCAGACACTAATGATAATACCGGCGATAATTTGGATTGAAATCCTAGTGTTGAATATTACAGACACTAGTGTCTGACAGGCCATACAAGTGACAGCACTGGACACTCCCTTTTGAGCGCCGTTTAATATCTAAAGAATTAAAACTTAAATATAATAGAGGTGATACAAATTCAGATTGAACTAGTTCAATTTTTAATCAAAAATTTATCTTGATACATATTTTTAATTTCCTTTTGATTCGGATTCTTTATATTCATTCAAATGTAATTTAGGTTATATATAATCACCAGAAACATTAAAATTAAAAATATACCTGTATATATGCACTCTTACACTACAAGATTACTCTTAAAGATTTTTATCAGGATAAATCTTTTATTAAAATTTAAATTCATTCAAACTTTTGATTTGTAATTCTGTATCAAATATTCAGTCATTTCTGACGACAAACCGTTTTAATGTCAACCCTTTCCAAGACTTTAAAAACTTTTTTTGAAATAATTTTAGTTAACATTTCTTCAAATACTTTTGATTTCAATTGCGAGCCATTCATACGACTCCTCAACTCATCTTCAAAACTATTAAACTCTTCATTGATTTGAAACAAAGTTTGTATTTCTTTTACTTCACTATCGCTTCGGCTATCGGTTCGTAGTTTTTCATACAATTCATTAAAAGCAATGTTTTTGTCATTTGTTTGACAAACAATTGAAATAATATTGAAAAACAAAACTAAAAACAATTCAATCATTTCGTCAAAACATTGATTGAAAGACAATTAAACGCAAAAATAAATAAAATATTATTTTTTATTAAAATTCAATTCAATATCTCATTCAATAACTAAAAATAAGGGTTCGGGAGGTCTGAGGGTTATTAACATATAAATGAAATTCAATAAAAACTACAATAAACTTAATTTCAGATGATTTTTTATTTAACATATTTTGAAGACCTCTTCAGCACTTGATTTGAAGACTTCCAGTAAAATCAAGTTTCTTTACATTCATTTCACACAAATCGTTGCAAATATTTGAATAAAAGTCAAAAATATTCATAATTTCAAACAATTTTTTAATTGAATTCAAAAATACTTTATAAAAAATAAAGAAAACATTTTTGTCACAAAAGAAATACAATTTTTTGTACAATAAATGAAAAAATTATATAAATTGTCATAAAATTGAACTAAAATTCAGAAATAATTTCAAATAAATTAAAGATTTTTTTAAACACTTTAAGTGATTATCAATTCATTTGTATATTTATTTTGAACCAGAAGTCAACGAATCTCTCAATCAATCGATAAATCAATTGATAATTTAAGTCTTAAATGACAAAACAATTGTTTAAAAACTATTCAAAAAAAATTCAAATTATTTTTCTTAACATTATTTTCAGAATAAATGCAAAAAACAAACAAAAGTTTCAATGATTTTAATAAACGATTCATTAGTTTCTAAAGTATTGTGAAAAATGTGACGAAAAACACAAAACAAATGAAAAACAAAATGAAAATTAATTTAAATATAAAATTAAATAATAAATAATTAAAAATGACTAACAATTTGATAACTAATTTCAGAGCTAACTGTCCATTAAGTGTTCAAAACCGTTAACTTATTGTTTAACTCCCAATACCTCTCACGAGTGGTGCGGAGTATGTCTTCAGACAAGTCCTCAAGACTTGTATATCTGCAGCGATCGAAGGAAAAGTAGTCTCTAATTACCGATTGAAGAGATTCTTTGACTAAAAAGCACTTAAACTTCAAGTCCGGATCGGAGCCGAGGAAACCCCAGGCCAGCACTGGACTCACGTGGTCTAGGATTGAGTAGAAGTGGGCAAAAAACCCATCAGAAACGGTCAGTTTTGACCGCTTTCGGCGCATAACAGCCGACACAGCCGTTTGGAGCGCCAGCTCTCTAAAGCCGGCCGAAAGCCACCGATTATTGGCCACTGAGATGACAGCTGAGGGCGGGTTCTCCACGTCATCGAATGAATCCAGTATTATATAATCTAATACTAAGTCATAGAAGGAAAGACAAGGTATAGAGCGGACAGATATCTCTTTTTTGATGCTCTCGTGATTGGATGTGTCGCTCATATAGTCAATCATTGCATAGTAAGCGGTTATACATTCGGTCGGATCCTGTGGTCGACGGAAAGCAACACTTAGTCAACAAATCAATTGATTTTTAAAATCCAATTATGATTTAAAATAAAAGCAAAAAAAAATTGAAAACTAATTGAAACTAAAAGTAGTTTTTTGACTACAATTCCGATAAACTATGAAAATGTGTGTAAAAAGCGTTTATTACACAAACAGTTACCCTTAAGGTGTGGTCCAACAGCAGCTCCAGAATCTCTTTTCCCATACTTTTAAAGTAATCTCTGTTTTCCAGTGAATCGATGAATATCTGGTCAAACGTTCGCCGAAGACAATGGACTTTGGCTTTGAATTCACTATAGTTTTCACAACACATCTGAACCGTTCGGTCCACTCGTGGACTCACTATTGAGTCCAACTCTTCCATCGACTTCTGATAGAAGATAAAGAAATGGAGATTCGGTTCGCACTCCCAATAACCCAATGTTGTTGTCGTGGCGTTGGATATAATGCTTGAACTCTCGAAGAAGTCTTCGGATTCCTATTCAGTGGACAAAAATCGGTTAAAAAGCGGTAAAAATTAAACCAAAAACTGATTTGAAATCAAAATTACATTAAATTTTTGGTAAGAATTGGCCAAAACTTCGTCTAAACTTCGGTTCAGATTATTCCGAAACGAATGAGTCCTCTGTCTGTGGAGGACATACGTATCGCCGGCGCCCGACAGTGGACCCGGAGGTGACCTCAGTTTGGTTGGACTCAACCGGCCGTTGGCCTTAAGATAACTCATTGTCGACTCAACGCAACCGTCGGTCTGTGTTTCCGCACATTTGGTCACAACTGCTGACAGACTTCGGGACCGAAAATGTCTATAACTGTAAGACAAACACAAAACCCAATGAAAACGACAATTAAAGGACTGAAAGACACAAACCTTTTGTACAATAAAATCACCGAAACTGTGACCGAAGTGCCGATAATTAAGGCTTTGGTTGTCGTCGTTGTCTTCAATGATATTATTTTTGACATAATTTTTATGCAATTTATGTCTAAATTAAAGCAATTTTTGTTTAAATAGTAAATGAAATCAAAATTTCAAACAAAAATCAATTATTTTCGCATTTTTTACACAAATTTTTGTATTTTTTTATCATTTGTTTTGATTTTGTTTTTTTCCTTCAAAAGCCTGAATAAGCGGTAAAAACATGTGTTTATTGACTCAAAGTTTGCATAAAATCAATGAAAACTGTATTTTAGACTCAATTTTATGCATTGTTTTGCTTTTTGGCCGCAAATCGGCGTTACTTTCAATGCAAACCTAAAACTTGAATATTCCGGTCAATTGTGATTAAATCCAATTATATGGGATCTTGATCATTTTAAGTACAGTGAACGTAATCAACAATAACTGGTCAAGATGATTTGAATTTATTGACCAAGAACAGTTGTGTAGGAACCTTGTATACTAGTAATATACTGTTATATTCTGGTGTACCCTGGTTATTAATTAGTCTGGTATATTTTCATTGACATTAATTATTTATCATTTGTTTCAATAATTTTATCAGTTATTCAACGTTTACTATATAAATAAATAACCCTTAAATTGATTTCTCATTACATTTGTATTTAATCGTTGCATAAAAATGTCATTTAATTAATAGTTATA
>JAQGAT010001559.1:0-13187 GCA_034687845.1 Pantelozetes paolii
AATCAATATAAAAATACAAATAAAAATTGAAAATAACATAAAAATTGAAAAATTATATAAAAATACAAAAATAAATACATTGGTGATTGGAATTACATTATTTATAAATCTACTTCAGATATAAAATGGAAAGACAGAAAGCAATCAGTACTGATAACTTGACAATAGTACCGGATGTTAAACCTGAAGCATTCTTACCTTCAGCTCCGCCATTCAGATTTGACACTGTTAGTGAACCAGAGAAGAATGGGAGTTTTGGATTTAACTCATATTCAAGACCAACCCCTGAAATTCAAAAAGAATCTACAACTAATGAAAATTACAGACAAAATAATAATAACCATTTTTATCGTCCGGTTAGACAAGCAGCCCCCATTCCAGTCTACGATGACAGAGATGATACAACATCATTTAATGATTTTATTTTTACATTCGAGAGAGGAGCAAGAGCAAATTCATGGGATGATTCTCATAAAGTTGATCAAATTGGATTCTATTTAAAAGGAAACGTGATCAAGTGTTATATCGATATCTTGAAGACTAACCCAAATATTTCCTGGAATGAATTGAAAAAATTATTAACAGATAGATTTACTTATCGCTATGCTCGTATGATGGCAATGGAGAAACTATTACAACGTGAACAAGGCTCATCTGAAACATTCAGAAACTACTTTTACGACAAACTAATGCTTATTAGAGAAGTGGATACTACAATGCCCATGGAAGATAAACTCCTTCACATAATTAGAGGTTGTAGACAAAATATCAAAAGAGAAATCAAACGCTATCTTTACGATAACAAACCTGAATCAGATGATGATCTGTTCAACATCGTTATGGAAATCGACGACCTGGATTTCTATGAACCAAAGGATTACAAGAAAAATGTGAAATTCTATGAGCAAAATACATTTAGAAACGATAGACCTAAACTTGATTCAAGAATGGATAAGTTGGAGAGAATTATAAAATCTATGAGTGCTAAAGATAATAATTACGAAAGAAATCGTTATAACCCAAACTACAAATCAAACACAAACTTCAGACCAAATTCAAATTACACTCCAAATCATAACAACCATTCAAGAAATTATAATCAACATGAAGAAAGAAGACAAAACTCAGAAGAAAATAAAATGAATGGAGAGAGAAACGAGAAACGTTATGAAAGAACTCCTGACGGTAAACCAATCTGTTTTATCTGTCATAAACCAGGTCACACTCAATACAGCTGCTATCGGAAGACAAATGGAAACAAATCTGATCCGGAAAACTAGATGAGACGGGTGATAAATCTGATGGTAACCAATCACTCGTCGACTGTCTCTACACTTCACCATCAAATAATAAAATTACAATTGAACTAAAAATTAATAATTTTCCTACTACTGCTATCGTGGATACGGGTTCTGGTTTAAGTTATTTAAATAAAGACTTTTCAAAACAAATAAAATTAGAATTAAGTACTATTCCTGGAAAAATGATTCGTTTCCTTGATGGTCGGACAAAATCGTTATTACAAGCTTGTCGACCTTATATTCAATTTAAAGATAATGGATGGAATCAGAACTTTTATATTGATAATAATTTAATTTATAACTGTATCGTGGGTATGGATTTTATGAAAGAAATGACAAATACTTTAAATAATCAATCACCACTTGAATTTCTCGTAAGTGACGAATATTTTAATAATCCTTTCACCGTAAACATAATTAACAAATCCAACATCGAAATTGAAGGACAAACAAACAAGAGAATTAAAATACAAAAACTAGACATTGAAAAAAATTATAATCTGATTCCAAATAAACGTCTCGCTAAAGAATATAATATTCTTGTTGATAGAACCGTAATAACACCTGACACTGATGAGATAAATATTTATAATTTAAATCCATTTAAAATTTCTATTCCATATAATATCAAAATTGGTCATTTATCAAGTACAATCGAAAAACAAATCACAGACCAATGCTTCAATGAAGAAATTAATGAACTCAAATTTAATATTGAATCAAATGATGAAACACTTATTACCAAATTAAATGAGTTACTGATGAGATATAAAAATAATTTTGCATTTAATATTAATCAACTATCAAGAGCAAAAGGTTTCCAACACAAAATTGAAACAGGAAACGAAAGACCGATTAACTTAAAGAGTTATAGAATGGGATATAAAGAAAAGGAAGAAATGAACAAACAATTGAAAGAAATGATTGAAAATGGAGTTATCACTGAAAGTAGATCTGCATGGTCTTCCCCTGCAGTGATGGTTGCTCAAAATAACAAGTATCGTTTTTGCATTGATTATAGAAAATTAAACTCCATCACAAAAATTGAATCACTACCAATCCCCCGTATTGAAGAGATACTCGACGCTATTGAAGGAAAACCAATAAGATCTTCATTAGATTTTAAATCAGGTTATTGGCAAATACCCCTTGACAACGAAAGTAAACCAAAAACAAGCTTTCAAGCCAATGGAAAATCATATCAATTTGAAGTACTACCGTTTGGTCTCACAAACGCACCCGGATCATTTCAGTCTTATATGCAAGAAATGTTAGATGGTTTTCTATACAAGTTTGTTGCAGTTTATATAGATGACTTAATTGTGTATTCTAAAACCTTTGAAGAACATATTGAACATCTCACCCTGGTTTTTCAGCGTATTGAAGAATACAATTTAAAATTGAATCCCTTGAAATGCAAATTTCTATGTGAAAAATTTAAATTTTTAGGATTTCTTATAGACAAAGAGGGTATGCAACCAGACCCTGATAGAATTAAAGCCATACAAGTTTATACAATTCCTAAAACACTCAAAGAAATACGAAGATTTTTAGGACTCTGTAATTATTACAGAAAATTTGTTAACAATTATGCAAAGATATGTAAACCCATAACAAATCTACTAAGAAAAAACGTTAAATATCACTGGACAGAAGAATGTGACACTTCTTTTAACGAATTGAAAAACAATCTCATTACTGCCCCAATTTTAGCTCACTATTCAATTGGGAAACCACTCATACTCTACACCGACGCATCAAACTACGCAATTGGTGCGATATTATCACAAGAGATTGATGGCAAAGAAAATGTATTACAATACGCATCAGCTCTAATGGATACTCATCAGTTAAATTATACAGTCAGTGAAAAAGAATTACTAGCCATTGTCTGGAGTGTCACTCGTTGGCGACACTATTTATTAGGCCAAACCTTTAAAATAGTAACAGATCATTGTAATTTGTGTTATCTACTGAAACTCAAAGAAAGCAGTGGACGTTTGCAGCGATGGGCACTTAGATTGATGGAATATCAATTTACTATTGTATACCGATCGGGAAGACTACACGGGAATGCAGATGCACTATCCCGTGCACCAGTTGATCCACCAATACCTGATGTTGATGCTGTACCATTCTGTGCCGCCGAAGAATTAGACATGATTATAGAACAAAAGAAAGACAACTACTGCCAATATATAGATCAGATGTTATCTATTAATAATAAAAAGTTTACTGAAAATTTTGAAAAGGAAAATAACATTATCTATAGAAAGACATTCAACAGTCTTGGACAAAACATTAGACTTATTGTTATTCCACACCATCTAAAGAGAGATATTCTACATACACTTCATAACGATCCAATGTCTGGACATCTTGGTCACACTAAGACATTATATCGATTAAAATGTCGTTACTATTGGCCAAGAATGGACAAAACTGTAAGAAAATACGTCAAATCGTGTCAAACTTGCCAAGGTAGAAAAAGAGACTTTGGTAAACCAAACGGATTATTGCAACCAATTATTTCACAACACCCATGGGAAACTATTGGTATGGATGCACTGGGTGCATTTCCCTTATCTATTGATAAAAACAGACACATTCTAATCATGATTGACATGTATACAAATTATCTGGAAATCGACGCTATTCCTGACGTTAGAGGAGAGACTATAGCCAAATCCTTTGTAAAGAATATTGTATTAAGACATGGAGCACCGGCTCGTATACTAACAGACAATGCAAAAGGATTTTGTGCTAATTTCCTCAATGAAGTCTTGAAAATATTCTCAACAAAACACATTCTAACCAGCTCATACAGACCACAAACAAACGGTTTAGCAGAGAGAACATGTAGAACAGTTACAGATATGCTTGCCTGTTATGTCCGAGCTGATCATAAAGACTGGTCAACCTTCCTTCCTTATTTACAATTTGCTTACAACACCGCACGAACCGAATCAAAACAAGAAAGCCCTTATTTTCTCCTTTATGGACGGTACCCAAGATTACCAATTGATGTCATAACAAATACTGAATATGTTGAAAATACCGATGTTATAAACAAGGTAAATGATGCTAAAAATCTAATCAGATTAAATGTTTTAGAAGCAAAAAGACGTCAAAAGGTTTCGTATGATGCGAAACACAAACCAATGGAATTTAAAGTTGGTGATAGAGTTTTGGTGTACACAAAAACTAGAATTAAAGGCAAGAGCGAAAAACTTCTTTCCAATTATTTTGGGCCAAAAATAATTAAAAAAAGACTCAACAACGTCACATACTTGGTCGAGGATGAAAGAACGAAGAAGATGATTAAAGCACACATTGAACGCATTAAAGAATTCTTTGATGAAGAAATTGAAACCATCGATAAAGAAATTTGGAATACATCCGACGCCACAGTAAATGACGAAATTTAATATCACTTTATTTATTGATTATATTTAATTGGTAATGGAAATAATTATGAATAATTTAATTATAATGCTTTTTCTTAATGTAAAGTAACAGTTCTCAAGTCAGGAGACTTGACCAAAAGGGAGGGGAATAATGCAGTAATAATGATTAAAACCCCTTTTAATGTAATTGTTAGTTCAGTGACAGTGTTCAATGAACTCTTAATAGTTTTGATTTATTTGGAATTTAGGGTTTACTCATAATGAGTTTATTTACCGGTAAAAGGCATTGCATTAGAAGATGACTTTGGATGAACTCAGATTCACCAAAGTCGTCAACCAATGAGAAGTATAACACGTATCCTAGCTAACCAATAGGAACCCATATGATAACCTGAAATAACCCCAACTACTTTAATATAAAAACTGATGTCAATCCTGACTTCAGTGCCAGATATTATTCTCTCATCACCTGAGAACTGTCGCTATTTTGTGTATTTTGTATTACTATTATATTTGGTTTTAATAAACGGTTTTGGAAACAATCTAAATGTAAGTCTCTATTCATTTTGGTAGCCCTTATGGGCTTAGATCTCTTTGAGATCTATTTTTAAGTTATTTGTTGAACATTTGATTGAAAACTAATGATTGAGATATTTTGATATTGAGTTGATTTGAATACAATCAGCTTTAATACCGCATTTGGTGGCAGCGGTGGGATATAAATATGACGTAAAAGTCCAATAGTGTAACCCATATTTTAGATCCAATTAAAAATAATACCTTTTGTTTTAGTCATAATGCAATTTAATTTATTAATTGATTTTGATGCTTCGCTACCAATAATTAATAATTGTGTAGAAATTACATAAATCTTTATACTAATCCTAAAACACATAAATTATTCAAATGAAAATTCATAAACTAAATTAAAAAGAATTTTATTTACTAAATATATAAACTTTAAAATTGTGGCAATAATTAAGTTAATTATTTATTAAATAAATTATATTAAATCATATTTACTAATATCTTTCCTTGACATGAGTCAATTCTCGACAACAGTCGATGTTCTGTATAAGAGCAAATATCTTAAACTTCTATTTACTAATCATCTATTGTAAATTATTTTATGTATTGTAATTGTTTAATTTAATTAAAATTAACATTTATTTAAGCAATCGAATAAAATCATAAAAAAGGATGTGAATAATGTATTAGTTTTAAACTTTAGATCTCGCCGTGAACTCTAGAAATTGTTGTGAACCCCTGTAATTGTTATGAACTCTAGAAATTGTTGTGAACCCCTGTAATTGTTATGAACTGTAGAAATAGTTGTGAACCTCTGTAATTGTTATGAACTGTAGAAAACTAAATTCTATCACAAAAATTGAATCATTACCAATTCCTCGCATTGAAGAGATACTTGACGCTATTGAAGGAAAACCTATAAGATCCTCATTAGATTTTAAATCAGGTTATTGGCAAATACCTCTTGACGATGAAAGCAAACCAAAGACAAGCTTTCAAGCTAATGGAAAATCATATCAATTTGAGGTATTACCATTCGGCCTCACTAATGCACCTGGATCATTTCAATCTTATATGCAAGAAATGTTGGATGGTTTTCTATACAAATTTGTTGCAGTTTATATTGACGATTTAATTGTATATTCTAAAACATTTGAAGAACACATTGAACATCTGACCTTGGTGTTCCAACGTATTAAAGAATATAATTTAAAACTCAATCCTCTAAAATGCAAATTTCTATGTGAAAAATTTAAATTTCTAGGTTTTCTCATAGATAAAGATGGTATGCAACCTGACCCTGATAGAATCAAAGCTATTCAAGAATATAAAATCCCAACAACACTTAAAGAAATAAGAAGATTTCTTGGACTTTGCAATTATTATAGAAAGTTTGTTAACCATTATGCTAAGATTTGTAAACCAATTACTAATCTTCTAAGAAAAAATGTTAAATATCACTGGACAGAGGAATGCGACACTTCATTCAATGAATTGAAAAATAAGTTAATTACCGCTCCAATCTTATCCCATTACTCAATCGGAAAACCACTTGTTCTGTACACTGACGCATCAAACTATGCAATTGGTGCGATATTATCACAAGAGATTGATGGCAAAGAAAATGTATTACAATACGCATCAGCTCTAATGGATACTCATCAGTTAAATTATACAGTCAGTGAAAAAGAATTACTAGCCATTGTCTGGAGTGTCACTCGTTGGCGACACTATTTATTAGGCCAAACCTTTAAAATAGTAACAGATCATTGTAATTTGTGTTATCTACTGAAACTCAAAGAAAGCAGTGGACGTTTGCAGCGATGGGCACTTAGATTGATGGAATATCAATTTACTATTGTATACCGATCGGGAAGACTACACGGGAATGCAGATGCACTATCCCGTGCACCAGTTGATCCACCAATACCTGATGTTGATGCTGTACCATTCTGTGCCGCCGAAGAATTAGACATGATTATAGAACAAAAGAAAGACAACTACTGCCAATATATAGATCAGATGTTATCTATTAATAATAAAAAGTTTACTGAAAATTTTGAAAAGGAAAATAACATTATCTATAGAAAGACATTCAACAGTCTTGGACAAAACATTAGACTTATTGTTATTCCACACCATCTAAAGAGAGATATTCTACATACACTTCATAACGATCCAATGTCTGGACATCTTGGTCACACTAAGACATTATATCGATTAAAATGTCGTTACTATTGGCCAAGAATGGACAAAACTGTAAGAAAATACGTCAAATCGTGTCAAACTTGCCAAGGTAGAAAAAGAGACTTTGGTAAACCAAACGGATTATTGCAACCAATTATTTCACAACACCCATGGGAAACTATTGGTATGGATGCACTGGGTGCATTTCCTTTATCTATTGACAAGAACAGACATATTTTAATCATGATTGACATGTATACAAATTATCTTGAAATTGATGCAATTCCCGACGTTCGTGGAGAAACCATAGCTAAATCATTTGTTAAGAATATTGTATTGAGACATGGAGCACCAGCACGTATACTTACAGATAACGCTAAAGGATTTAATGCTAATTTTCTTAATGAAGTTTTAAAAATATTTTCTACAAAGCATATTCTCACCAGCTCATACAGACCACAAACTAATGGTCTAGCAGAAAGAACATGTAGAACAATTACTAATATGCTTGCCTGTTACGTCCGAGCTGATCATAAAGACTGGTCAACCTTCCTTCCTTATTTGCAATTCGCGTATAATACAGCAAGAACAGAATCAAAACAAGAAAGCCCTTATCTTCTCCTTTATGGACGGTACCCACGATTACCAATTGATGTCATAACTAATACCGAATATGTTGAGAATACCGATGTTTTAAACAAGGTAAATGATGCTAAAAATCTAATTAGATTAAATGTTTTAGAAGCAAAAAGACGTCAAAAAGTGGCATATGATGCTAAACATACACCAATGGAATTTAAAATTGGTGATCGAGTATTGGTATATACAAAAACCAGAATTAAAGGCAAAAGTGAAAAACTTCTTTCAAATTATTTCGGGCCAAAAATAATTAAAAGAAGACTCAACAATGTCACATACTTGGTCGAGGATGAAAGGACGAAAAAGACAATGAAAGCCCATATCGAACGCATCAAAGAATACTTTGATGAAGACATTGATACAATCGATAAAGAAATCTGGAATTCATCCGATGACAACTTAAAAGATAAAAATTGATTTCACTTTATTTAAAAAATAGTTATCTGGTAATGGGATTATTTATGTTCAAAATTAATTATAATTAAATATTAGTATTTAATGTAAGGTAACAGTTCTCAAGTCAGGAGACTTGACCAAAGAGGAGGGGAAAGATGAAGTATTAATGATTAAATACCCCCTTATTTAGCTATAATTTTAATAAACTAGTGTTCAATGAACTTTTGATAGTTTTGATTTATTTGGGAATTTAGGGTTTACTCATAATGAGTTTATTAACCGATAAAGGGCATTAAACAGTGGTTGACTTTGGTTGAACTCAGGTTCACCAAAGTTGTCAACCAATAGAATAACTACACGTACTATAGCTAACCAATAGGAGCCAATATTATAACCTGAGATAACCCCACATTTTCACTATAAAATCTGATGTCAGTATTGATATCAGTGCCAGTTATCATTCTCTATTTCCTCGAGAACTGTCGCTTGGTTTAATATTTTGTATTACTTTAATATTTGATTAATAAACGGTTGTGGAAAAGGAATCGAATGTAAGTCTATCATTTATTTCGGTAGCCCCTTATGGGCTCAGATCTCTTTGAGATCTATTTTCAGTAAATTGTTGAACTTATTATTGCAAATTATAGTTAATGGTAACTAATATTAAGCTGTATTATTGAGATAGTTAGCATTAATACTACATTTGTTGGCACCGTTGGGGATAAGCCTCACAGCTACAAGCCACTACCTTTTATGCCTTAACGTTGACCGCTACCATTGTAGATATGTATATATGCGCGCGATTTATTGATAATATACTTAGTAATTATTAAAATATATATATATGCGACAGTTCCATTAATTTCCCCTTGGCATACAGCCAATTCTCGGCGTCAGCCGATATTCTGTAAAAGAATAACTCTTTCCTTACTTTCAGGTTATAATGGAACGCAAATTAAACAAAAACGTATCTAAATTTATTCGCAATGAGCAAAACGCGTGCAATAAGCAAAAGGAGGAATTGGAAATACAAATTGACCAATTATTAATCACTCAATCCAAACTCGAATCAATCAGAATTGAGTGCAAAAATATAGGGACTTATTTCAACAAATTGGTTGACTTTACTGATAGAGTACTATACAATTCAATATCACTTAAAGGTTTAATCAAAAGACTTTATTATTATAAAAGAGAGACACCAGCAAGGAACAAATTGTTAATTAAAATAAATGAACAAAAATACATTGTAAAAGAGAAAAAAGTAAACTTGTATTTATTTAAAAATAATATGCAAACAGTTTGCAGAATTGACCACAAAATAAACAAAGTGTGCCCCTTTTGTGAATGTTAAACCATAAAAAAAAATTCATTTTTCCCTATCCTTGTAATACTTTTTCAACTCAATATCTGAATAAAACCGTTGTTTGTTTTCAAAATCAAACCCATCAGCCAATAAAGATATGTACTTGATGCAATGTGTGAAACAATTTAACTCTTTTTCTTGAGTACCAAACGCTCTCTTGATTTCAGCAATGCTTCGATGTCTTGTCTGTAGTTTTCCTTTGAGCTCTCTCATTTCAACAGAAACAGGCCAATATTCATCGGATTCAGCACTAGGTTCCCAATAAAAAACTAATTGAATAATAAAAATTGTTAATTCAAATATACTTAATAATCATTAAAATTTAGATTAACAAACTTTAGATTAACAAAATTTAGATAGGTTCAAACTTACATTTTAATTCATTTCCGTCGGTCTTCTTAAATATTCCAACACTACAGTGATTGATATGTCCTTTCATTGAACGGGGACCATTAAATTGAAATAATAAAGTGAAAACAAATTCCTTTTTCTTAATTAAATCCATAAGTTTAATAAATGCAGTACTCGTGTTCACAACCAATGATAATCCACTTTTCCTGAGTTTCTTGTTTATCTCAGATCTAACTTTAGGCAAATAATGCACTTTACCGACAATATTTGGAAATATTGCTTTGTTTGATTTGGTTAAAATCTTATTTGTTGATTTTGAGAACTCATCGAAAAATGTTAACATAGAATCCGTTCTGAAATAATTGACATAAATTAAAAATCGTTTTAAATTAAATATCATTCACTTACCTATTAAATTTCTGTTCAGTTTGATTAAAGAATAAACTGTTGTAATTCATTAACTCTGTCCTCAGAAATTTAGTAGCCTGTCCATAACAATCGATCTCTTTGTTGAAGTTTGGAATGGTTTTCAATTTAAGAACTAAACTTCTTTTAGTTGACTTTCCGTTGAATTCTTGTAATGTCTCATATTTCTTATAATTCTTTCCTGATGACCCAAGTTTTTTATACTGTTTTAGTACTTTATTATTATTTGGAATGTTCTCCTGTGGTTGCCAAGATACTTCTCCCATAGTATGGACTTCAAAAGGGTCAACATTATATCCCTCTGGTTTACAAATATACTGAATTAAAAAGAAATCCAATTGATTTTTACTGTTCACAGTATGTCCAAGGATACGATAAATTTCATAACCTTCATTTGCACCCTGTTTGGGTGTCCGATTGGGTGTATTTTGAGGAATGTTTTGTTGATTATTTATTAATTTTCTCAAATAAAACTTTAGAAAAAGATCTTGTTCACTCCATTCTTCTTCAGATAATCTTCCAGAGATCACCTCCGTATAACACTCTCTTAAAATCTTTACAGTTTTATCATTTGTTTTGTTCAATTTTTCATTTTCAAAATGAAGAATATTTTCAACTTTTTTGTAAATATCTTGTTTTGTCTTTAGACTTAAATCATCATCACGATTTATAATTGTCGATGACAAACCCAGATAATATTCATCTTTTAATAGATTTTTATCGATGTGCATATTACGTTGATTAACTGAATAAACTACTTTCGAAATAGAGGTTGTAATTGTTTTACTCTTCTTAACAGATTTACTTCTGATACTGTTGATATTTTTCGGTTTAACTAATCTTTTATAACCAATACGATTAGCCCTTTGAGGTTTATGACCTTTTGAAACAGTGACCCCTGAAGGCCCTGGTATATGTAACCCAGTATCTTGGTTTTCAGCAACATATTCTCCTGATATACTTATGAGAGATGTTCTATGGTTTTCACCAATTAATTCGCAGACATATTCTGTAGACTCACTTTCGATACTCTGATCAATGCTATTCAAAGCATTTTCAACGGATTTAATGACTTGATCATT
Source organism: Pantelozetes paolii (assembly GCA_034687845.1). Lineage (NCBI taxonomy): Eukaryota > Metazoa > Arthropoda > Arachnida > Sarcoptiformes > Oribellidae > Pantelozetes > Pantelozetes paolii. The sequence goes on from JAQGAT010001559.1 coordinate 11,684, forward strand.
ATCTTCATTCTCATTATCTATATAAAAATAAATTAAAAGATTTAAACAATTCAGGATTTTTTTTAAAATAATAACTACCTGAGAACTGTTGATTACTGTCCAGAATACCAAGGTTTATGGCTTCAGCAACCATAGCGCCAGCAATGTATGAAGTAACATTCACAGTACTCATAGTTAATACTGAGAGGAAAACAACATTAAAATTTTGATATACACTTTGAGATTTGAACTTTTGTGAAAAATTGATAAATATCGCATCAACGTCTGTAATTTTATTATGAAATAAAGTACTAATAACATCAATAAATAATTAGGAAAAATAATATTTTAAGCACGTCTTAGAATTCATTTGTTATTAATTAATTAATAAATTTTATAAAGCGATTTGACTGTATCAAAAGAAATGAACACAGATATTCACATGCTTTATGTGAGGGAAAGTGAATACAATATAAATATTAGTTAAAGAAGTTCACTTTAAATACATAAAACGACAAATTAATCATTTGATATAATAGTAAAAATAACTTACATTTAATACGGTAAAAAAAACAATTAATATTTAAGATTGAACAAAATTAATAACAATTAAAATAACAATATTTTGAATTAACAAATTGGCGACACATTACTTAAAATGTTATGCAAAACCGGTTAGTCTACTTTTAAGTAATGAATAAACTCTTTATTCAAATTGAAACTTGTTTGAGATATAAAAAGGATATTTAAGCGCAAAGTTTGAAACAAGTAAAATATAAAAATTTGATTAAAAGGGATATAGTTTATAAGTAATAATAAATAAATTAAACAAATATTCATTTTAATTCATATCAACTTTTATTCAATTGAATACAAATTCATTTCTTTGAAGTTGATCCGTACTTCTCATCGTGGACTTGTCCTCTGCTTTTATGGCCCTTATTATTTGCTGAATGACCTGCAAATGACGCTCTTTTCTTGAATTTCTTTGAGCAATCATTGCACCAGTATTTATTATTTGGGTTAATCTTACCCCACCAGTCTTTTCTTTTGTCCTCAGGTTCTTTACGCTCTTCATCTCTTCTTCTTTCTTCATCTCTTCTTCTTTCTTCATCTCTTCTTCTTTCTGCATCTCTCAGTTGTCGAATTTCATCAGTAGGTCTCGGCACGAGACCAATAGCTCGAAGATGTCGAGCCATATCCTCTGATAAATGATCAGACATTTTCTTTGTTGTTTGTAAAATATTTACAATAGATTACGACCGTATTATTTTGCCCCAGAAATTGATTAACAGTTGAAAATAGTATAAAATTCAATTAATTCATATCTAATAGGACAAATCAATTAATTCCTTTAGATTTATATTCAGTATACTTGTCTCTAATAACCATGAATAAATCATACTAAATTTCGATGATTTAATATTTTTACCAAGCTAAATATTTTCTAACAGTTGAAAATAGTATAAAATTCAATTAATTCATATCTAATAGGACAAATCAATTAATTCCTTTAGATTTATAT
>JAQGAT010001560.1:0-13185 GCA_034687845.1 Pantelozetes paolii
AACATTTATATTTCATTAAATACTGTCTTTCAATACAATCTCTATAACAATCATCTAAAGTGTTGTTTGAATCTAAATGTTAAAAGTTTCTTGAATTAATAATATCTAGTTGTTTTATGGGTTCAGTATTTATGTTGATAAATTATAACAAACGTTGTAATAATTTATAAAATGAAAATATATTTTCTTACCATAATTAACACATTTCTTCATATGTGGTGTTGAAAGATATTTAACTGTTGATTGTCTTATAATCACTTCTCCATTGACTCCCAACTCATCTATTATAACACTTTTATCATAAGAATTTCCATACGATAAATGGTTATCATCAATAAATATACGTAGTTTCAAGTAATCATCATAATAATTAATATCAACATCATTCTTTAAATATTGACCACCATTGTTCTTAATTTTATATTGAAAATTATTTCTAATTTCTTCAACCAAGATAATAAATTTTATTGAAACCAGTGATTCATTTTTTGGTTTGTATTTAAAACAAAGACCATAATAATTACTAAAAACACTTTGAGTGATATTGTAGTAATCTGAACAATCACCATGATCATTATTTCTATTTACTGAACATATTATAAATTCATTTATATTTGCATTCAATGATCTTATTGTTTTGTATCTTGTTGATTTAATAATATGATTATCTATATTTAATTGATATATTTTTAGATCATTGTACTCGGTATAAAAATATTCATCTTGATTATTAGAGTCAACTCCTTCATTCCTACTTTCATTCCTTATTCTACCCTGTATATATGAATCAGATATATTCAAGTATTTCTTAACTTTTCTGATATCAAAGAAAACACCACTTTTTGTACAGATGTTAACAACGGGTGAAATAGCACTCAAACTATTTGTTTCATATTTAACATTGAATTTATGCGGAAATGAAAGATAATCTTCAGTTACTATAAACACTTGATTTAATAATATACACAAAAATATTGTTTTAATAATAAGAAAGGTAATTATTTTCTTATTATTTTTTAAATAATTTGAAACATTTGTGTATAAACTTTGATTCAAAAACCAATCATTATTTCTAATAAACATATTATTTGTGTTCAAATAATATTTTAGTTTTACTTGTATTTAAACTTAAATACACTTTCAATACAACATTTAAAGTGAGTTATGTAATGGATATCATAAACAACTGAATTGAAATGGTTTTAAAAACTTTCAATTGTTTTATAAAAAGGAGAAATGTCAATTTATTTATTTATGTTATCCGGAATAATATTTAATGTAATGAAGAAATCATTGATTACCAATATTCAAATTATACATAATACTGTATATTTTATTATTTACTTATGTTATCTAGAATAAATTATATTGAAATGTTGAAATCATTGTTTGCCAATATTTAAATTAATCATTATATATTTATTTATTTATTTTATCCAGTATAATTAATATGTATAATGTTAAAATCATTGATTGCCAATATTCAAATTAAGAGAATGTTTACAAAACGAGCAGGTATAATTATGGAAATAAATCCTACCACACCAATAATTTATTTATTCTGTATTGTGTTAAATAAATATTTAAATAATTATTACAAAAATGTTTTTATGTATTAATATTGGTATTACCTTGAACATAATTTTATTCATACTTTTTAGGCTTAAAATAAAGTGATTTAGGGATCGGTGGGAACGAGTCTTCTATGAAATTGATTTTACTATTTCTGCTAAACTTCACAATCTGTTTTCACTGACTCCTGGCCTCCCGTTCCTCATTGCGGGCGCATAGTCTCCATGAATACTGATTTAAACTTTGATAAACTATTGGCCGACAGTTGTCTTAACATATGAGGAGACGGTTTAGAAAACACCACCGCTTTAGAGGTGATCACAGGCTTTCTCTGTAGAGCACCAGACGATTGCAAATTACCACACATTTGACACTTTGATTCATATTTAGGGTTAAGATATGTAAAGACACTACACTTCCACTGATTCTGATCTACTGTCCACTTATTTAGTCACCGCTTGACTACCAGGGCTATAACTCTTCATTGATGGCCTTTTCTGATGACAGACCGCACAATCATTTCTGAAAATACTGTTTACAAGTGTACAACGACTGCAAACCCCAACTCTGGTATACCGGTATTTTCGATCAAAAATGTTCTTGCTCAATATCTGAAATACATTTAAAATTTCAATAAATAAATATATTAAATATTAGTAATATATGCTTGAACATATTTCCTGTCCAGAAAAAAACCATAAATTCATGCTTAAGGGGATTTGAAGTAAAATTATTTCAAACCTCTGATGATTTGAATAATAAGTTTCAGAGTTCCTGAATACCAATAGGTAAACATGGTAATGCAGAATAACTAGTTAATTAACCTGTATAATTTCGTTTTAAAAATATACATTTATATTAGTATTCAATCTATTTATGTTAATAAAGAAACTAGGTAAAATATTACCATTGAATAAATAGCAAGAACAAATCAATGTCATAATTATTTGTTTTAATTTCGTTTAAATATTATAACAATTATTTATCAAATCAAAAATAATAATCACAACAATCATGGTCAGAGATTTTTAATATATACTTGTTGTAGTAATGTTCAGGTACTACCTCAAAAAGTTGTCCGACCCCTGCCACCGAACATTCACCGATAGGCTGTAAATCTGAATTGCTGTCACCGTGCACCAGAACTGACATGCGGAGTGTTCTGGCTCAGTGACCAATTACACGGAGAGAGTATTAGATTTAAATAATACATGTATGGAAATATTTCACCAAATAATATCTTGTATAAAATATAAAACCCATTTATATAAATTAAAAAACATTCTTTTGATTCAATTTTATTAAATATTGAAATTTTAAGCAAATTGAAAAGTATTTAGGAGATATAAGTTTTAATACGTTCTCCAATCTGCTGTCTACAAATAGGACATATTTTAACCAACTCAGCACATCTCGCACATGTTAATTGATGTGCACATGGTAGAAATACAACTTGAATTTCTAAATCAAAACATATTTTGCAAATAAATTTATCAATTAATTCATTCTCTTTACATTCTATTTTCTCTACTTGTAAATTAATTTCAGAATTTTTAAATTCATTTAATAATTCATTATTTATTGATAAATCAGTTGTGTCGTTGTCGTTGTCGTTGTCGTCGTCGTCAATACTACTATTGTAATCGAATATTTCATCTATTGTGAGCGTCATTAATCGTTGACACTCTTCAATATAGGCTTCACTTCTATTTAATCGAAGAAATTTACATTCAGGGAAGTATTTTGCATGTTCTATCCAAGGTACATCTCCAATCTCCCAATTGCTTAGACCTCCATTACACCAAAAGCATCGTACGTAATCACTTATACCTATTGTAATTAGTTATGTAAATAGGTTCTAAATAAATGTCTATATTCATATTACCAATATAAAAAAATCCAGCTTCCGATAAATCAGATTTAGATACAGGAGGATCTGTATTATTCCATTCCACTGAATAAGAATTTAATCTTAAATCAAATTTTTCATAGTGTTTATTTTTTGGTTCATCTGCTGATGATGATGATGATGATGATGATGATGATGATGAACGCTCGTCTTGATTATTGGCGTTGTTTTCGGTGAAAGCTGATTCCCTATTCCCTTCTCTACTACAGCGAATAGGTTTATTTCCAACGTCTTCCTCCATAATAAATGGGCAAAGAGGAAAATGTTGACTGTGTTCAACAAACGGCAGATGGCCTAATATTTATCATAAAAGCTTATTAAATTTAATAATAAATTTAATTAGTAACCTCTTTTCCACGCTCGGATAATTCCACGACAGAAGGCACATTGAACCCTATCATCATTGAGGAAGAAGAAGCCAGCTTTTGCCAAATCCTCTGGTGAAACACAATCTAGTTTCCACTTATTGTTCTTTCTTATTGAAAATGACCTTAACCGTGACCATTCCGAACGCATTAAATCGAAGAATAATTTAATACAATCATTATTTTCAGTATCTGGTGAAATATTTTCAAATACTAGTAAAATTGTTTCTAACCCACCACCAGGATAATCAATAGTAATTGTATTAGCCATGTGTAGCACAACTTGTGAAGTTCAAATGAATTATATTACACAAAACGTTTTTAATATATAGTAAATATTTTTATTGTTTAACTGATAAATCAATTACAATATAAAATATTGTTATAATAATTAGATCATTTTTGTGTTGGAAATTATAAAATAAAATAAATCAGGAGTAATTGGGTGCCATTATATAAATAATAGTAAAATATAATGGAAACCTAATGACTCCGGTTTATTATATTTGTTCAGTGAATTGTAAATTTAATTTGTCAAATCCATCAACTTCGTCATATAATTTTAGTTGATCTAACATTACTCTTAAATGCGTCAGAGTCTCCAATTCATAGCCAAATTCAATGTAGAGATGACGTAATTCTTCTTTATGATGCTTAGCATGTTTTTCAAGTAGAGATTTGATATATTTTGCTTCCTTCATTAGATCTTCAAATGCATAATCAAATTCTTCGGACAAAACATTCCAAACAGTCTTGTACATAGATTTACTTTTATACAAATCACTTAAAGTAATTTTATCATTTTTTCTATCCATGCTGTTTGAGTGTTGTTTTGACAATGATATCAAGTGAGAATACATTTGATATTTTATATTGATTATAAGTTAATTTATATAATTTATATTAACACGCCTTAAAAAATATTTATATCCTATTAATTAGGTTTTTTGACAACAATTGCAGAATTAATTATTTCTTCAAGCTTTGTGATGATATGATTACAAATGTTATGAAAATTCATAATCCCATATAACTCATCCAACTTAATTTTCCTTACAATATAACATTCCACTAATTTTAAAATTAAAAACAATTTAATTTCCTCATATATAAATGTTTTTACACCATCATTACTTACCATCACCATCATGATCACCACCACCACTGGAGGATTTTTCTAAATCCCTAATAAAATCTTTTTGCGTTTCAGATGACATTTGAGACTAATAAATGAGATTAATCTCTTTATATACACCCCAATAAACCAATCCGTATTAGCCAATTAAAATTTTTTAATTTTTTCTATTCAGAATTACATTTTAATATTTCCATACAAATATCAGCAATGCATTCAGCTTTATTTTTTGCACATATTGGAATTTCATTATTCCTTAGTCTACTGTGTAAATCACAAACTTTAAATTTACTGGGATTGTTTTTCAAAACTTCTCTTAATTCTGAATTTGAGAGACATTTTACGTTGTGTTGTTTAAAAATATCCAACGAATCTAGGTCAACCACAAAGTTTCCAAGTCCTGCTTTATATAAGAGTCCAATGATATTCTCATCTCTGCATACACCAATGTAGTTTGATTCATAGCCCTCAGCTTTTGACATGTGATATAGAGTTTTTAGAACAGCTTTGACATCACTTGAGGGAAGTCCTTGATCAATATTTCTCTTCAAACGAATCCCGTGTATCTCTTCTTCCAAATAGTGTATTGTTTGCAAATTTTTGGCATCTAATTGATTACGGTTCACTTTACAGTTGAATGGTATCATACCACTTTTGCCATTATACCAGAATCCAATTTCTCTAATAATAAATTGGTAGTCTAACATATATCCTTGTACACATATTATTATTCTAATATCTTTAAAACTTGGTGTGAATTGAGCCATTACTTTATTATAACTGAGAGGTTTGACTTGTACTGTCGAGTTTAGAACCCAATTAAATAACACATGGGTGGAGTTAATTATTTTGTCTATTAGTTTCTGAAATCTGTTCTCTGATTTGTGTGATAAAAACTAGTTGAAGATTAACCTTGACAATGATGGAAAAAGTGTATGATTTAACATTGGCACATCCTTCGCGATTCATAATATTTGGTCCAAGTGGGTCAGGAAAAACCAGTTTTGTTGAGAAGTTATTATTTTACATGAAGGAGATGTTTGGATTTTATTTTGACAACATTGTATATTGCTCAAGAAAATCTTTTCCCAAATTTGACTCAATTCACAATAAACATATAAACAAACATGATATGTTTGATGCAAATATATTGGAAACATTTAAGCCATCTGAAAATAATTTGTTAATTATTGATGACTCAATGTATACAGCAATAAATGACGCGTCAATAAGTGATTTATTTACAATTAATAGTCATCATTTGCGAATAACAGTTATACTGATCCTACAAAATCTATTCCCAAGAAACAACAAAACAAGTTATATGCGTGATATTTCAATTTCGACAACCTATATAGTGTTAATGTCAAATAAAAGAGAAAATATCTCAGTCAAACGATTGAGTTCTCAGATAGATGGCGATCATCCAAGATTTATTTTACAAAGTTATCTGGATGCTACTAAAAATAGTCCTTATAGCTATTTATTGCTAGACTTTAATCAAACAACTCCAGATGAGCTTCGGGTGAGAGCAAATGTCTTTCCGGACGAAGAACCAAAAATTGTCTATATTAAAGTGGTTAAAGTTTAACAAAGTTTTGAAGTGCTATAAGGAGTTGGATGAGCTTGTTAATATTAAAAATAAATCTGATCGTGGTATTTCAATCAACAAGGCAACAAAGTGTCTCATTGATGCAATCTCAGAAATTGCTAAAAATTGCCTCTCTGGAAAAATACCATTAAATAGGTGTGAATTTAATCGTCTTTCTAAATATCAACAGATATTAAGGCAAATATCGAAGAAATCTTCATTGAAATCAAGGAAGCATATTATATCACAAAACGGTGGAATTTTGCCAATACTAATTCCTCCAGCACTTGGATTACTAGCAACAGTTGTCGGTAGTCTAATTACTAAGAATTGATGAGTGCTTTCAAGAAAATGAAACTTGTCACTCTGGATCAGACGAAGTCAGATAATAATGGCGATGCTAATAATAAATTAAATAATAAATCTTTATCGTCATCCTCAATTGAAAAAGATCAAATTAATGAAGAAAAAAACGAAAAAATTAATTTTTATAAAACATTAATTAGACGTTTAGATAAATACGAGAAAGATACAAAGTGCCAGAAATCACCACAGAGAAAACGAAAATCTTGTGACCCTGTGAAAGATCGAAAAACAAATAAGAAGAAAATTGTTACTGTGAGTCGTAAAACATTGACTCCAAATAAGAAAATTGAACTCAAAAAGCCTACAGTTAAAAAAACAACAAATTCTGAATTGATTTACAGTACAGATACCGATGACGATGACGACAGCAATAAATGGATTGAATACTGAGACACAAGATTTAATCAAACTTTACTATAATATTAAGGAACCAACAAGTTTCTCCAGATCAGATGTATTACATCAACAGATAAAACAAAAACATGGATCAATTAAAAAGGCTGACATTGAAGAATGGCTAAGAGATCAAGAGACACACACAATTCATCGACCACTTAAAATAAAATTTAAACGGAATCCAATAGTTTCAAAAACAATTGATCATTTATGGAATGCAGATTTAGCGGAAGTTATTCCTACACGTGGTAATTATGGTGTAAAATATATATTGTTTGTAATCGATAATCTATCAAAATTTGGATGGATAAGACTGTTGAAGATAAAAACTCAGGAATCAATTTTAAAATCATTTAAAGATATTATTGTTGAGTCTGCGCGTAGGCCACAAATTCTGGGAACAGATGCTGGGTTGGAATTTACCAATACAATATTTGAAGAATTTTTAAAATCTCAATCAATTAAACATTATGTTATGGTTGGACCACGAAAAGCATCTATTGCTGAGAGATGGATTCAAACAATTAAAAATAAATTATTCCGTTATTTTCATGCAAATAAAACAACTGTATTTATTGATGTTTTGGATCAAATTGTTGAAAATTATAATCACTCTATTCACAGTAGAACTAAATTCAGACCAGCTGATGTAACACGTGCTAATCAACTAAAGGTATTTAGAAATCTTTACAAGAATAGAACTCCGTTAGAGAAACAAAAATTTAACATTGGAGATAGGGTGAGAATCGCAAAGAAAAGAAGTAAATTTTTTAAAGGTTACACCCCCAAATATAAATTAAAAATATTTATAGTTGATCAAGTTTTGTACACTTCTCCATATTATAAATATGTTGTTCGTGATCAAAACGGTGTTATTTTTAAAAATTCATTGTACGGAAGTGAAATGATTAAATTGAATAAATAATTGTTGAAATGAGTAATAAAGAATTAACTTTAATTATGCCTAGTGATGCAAGTCATGATGTGTATCCAGACAACACTCCAGGAAACTTTACTGTCCAACTTGAAAAATCAATCAAATTTGATAAACCAATGAAATGTGCTCTGTATGAACTTATTCTACCTGAACCGTCATTTTATTTTGAAGATTGTAATTTTTATTTAGTCTATGTAAATTATACTGGGCTAGGTGACACATTTAATATATTTTCCAATAATATTGTTCAAACATTTAATGTCAAAGGATTTTACTTTAATAACATTATTGATCTAACCAGTCATCTAGTCAACATATATAATGAACAATTTAATAAAGATAATATAATTAAGAAGTTAGAATTAACATTATCCCTACTGACAGAAAGTTGGTATCGGGGTATCAAATCGAATTTAAATTTTATAGCACCTGAATTTTCATTAAATAAAATTTCGTATGGAGGATATTTTTCTTCACTCGCTAAAGAATTCGCAGTTTTATTGTATATCAAATTTGATCAAATACTTTACAATGTTCTGAATATTCAAGATGAAACTTTCTTAATAAGTTGGTTATTTGAATATACTACAGAAGGGAAATTAGATTATGGTATTAATAAATTAGATGAGGATGTTTTCAGCAAGTATCCTGAAGTAAAACCTAAATTTTATTATATCCAACCAACGTTTAATGCGGATCAATATTTATTAAACAGTGTAAGAATATATGTGAAATGTGATTTTATAGTGGAAAGTCATATCAATGAAACCAAAACACAATTTCTAAGAATGTGTCACTGTGATTATAAAGGAAAGTTAACCATAAATTTTGATCATTTGATATATTTGCCAGTGATTAAATCAGATTTGTTGAATTTGAAGTTTCAAATAGTTGATGAAAATTTTAATTGTTGTGTATTTGACAAAGGTGTTTCAATTATAACATTGCATTTTAAAAGCATTGAATAATGGAAGAAGTATTTGAAAGCGATGAAATTATGGTTGTTTTGACAAATGAAGATATTAATAAAAAGATTGGATCATTTGATATAAATTTCAAAAAGACTTTAATGTTTAAGAGACCAATGGAAATGGCACTAGTAGAAATTGATATACCAAGTGATTCATATGCAAAACAATTTATCAATAATCAATATGTCGATGTAAAATTTGTATTCTACAATGCAAATATGGATGGATATGAAACGATTGATAAGTGGCAAGATACACATGATCAAGAATATGATCACAGATTAAACATATCTGAAGGAATTTATTCAGAAAGAGAATTTATATCAAAAATGAACGCCTATCGTGATGAGATAATGAAGTTTATATATAACACGTTTAAAAAAAGATATTTTGAAGTAAGCGAAGCTTCATTTTTCGCCTATCGTCAAAAATACTTTGAAGCACCAGGATTATATCACTATTATGGATTTTTAAAAAACTTCGCTGGTGTATTATATTGCAATGCAAAAGATCTTGATCCAGAAAAGCATAAGGCGGAAGGAGAAACTGGAAAAGATTGGAGGAGAGCCGGCTTTGTATTTTTTAATTTTAGTCCTGAACTACATAAACTAATAGGCTTTGAGCCTACTGAATACCCCAACACTACATACGATGAAATGAATCACACTGTTGTACAATATCGGGATGGTGTTGCCCCAAATACCTCAAAATTTGACGAAATAGAAAATATTTATGTATACACAGATATTGTTAAAGAAACACATGTTGGGAATATGAAAGCTAATATATTAAAGGTGTTTGCTAGTAACTCGTCTGCAGATAAAATTATGATAACGTATACAATGACAAATCTTCTTTATATACCTTTACGCATAAGTGAAATAAACTCCATTTCAATATCTGTTTGTGATAACAATGGTCAAGTTATAAAGTATAGGAAAGGAAGTATTACATTAACGTTAGTACTTAGACCTATACAGAATATTTAATTTTATTTTTGACATAATGTCCTGTGATGACGAAGATTTTGACTATGAATCATATTATGTGAATCAAGCGGGTGGAAAACTTGATATAAAATATTATCGATCTTTACCTCGCCAGCGTGGGGGAAATTTTCTAACAAGCCTTATAAGCCGATATGCTATTCCAATAGCAAAACAAATTTTAAGACCGGCGGCAAGACATTTGCTAAAACCAGCTGCAACTGCAGGAATGGATTTAATAGGTGAAGTAATGCCAGAAATAAGAGAAGTGAAGAGAAAGGTGACAAAAGGAGTTGCAAAATTAGCTAGAAATATTGGTGATAAAATTGAACAATCAGGATCAGGTGTTGTTAAAAGGCAAAGAATGAGAAGAAAGACTGGAATAAAAAGAAGGACTAAAACCAGTGTTAGTCTAATTGGTAAAGGAAGAGGACGAAGAAGGAGAAAGCAACCTAACAAAGCCTCTAAAGTGAAACGAAAAGTTAAAAATAACAACTCCAAACGCAAAGCCAAAAGCAATCGAACAACAACAGCTAAGAAAGTGTTTGATATATTTAAGTAATGACTCAAGAAGCGTTAAAGAGTGAATTAGATTTGTTTAAATCTTTGCTACTTCAAAAAAGTATTGACAGTTCTCAAATATTGCAATATCGTCCGACATCAGCACTCTCTGAATCATCGATTATTGAATTCGACATTCCTATTAGTGATGATGAGTATCTTGATTTACAAAACATATACCTATCATATCGGGGAAAATTAACTAAAAAGGATGGCAGTGATTTTGATTCAAATCAAAAAGATCGTTATTCACTCGTTAACTATGGATTGAACACAATATTTGATCAACTTTCAATTTTTATTGGTGGCACTCTAGTTTCACAATCATCGAACACATATCATTATTTATCTATTATTGAAGCAATTACTCAAACAACACCGGAATCATCTAACCTATTAATGAGAGCATCTGGATTTGTCTCTCCCTATGGAAAAGAGGATTACGACTTTGAAGCTATAGATACAAGGCTTTCAAAAATTACAAATACTAATAAATTATTTACACTGTACGGGAAACTTCATGGTTCAGTGTTCAACACAGATAAATTACTGTTAAACGGACTGAATCTTAGACTAATTCTGAGTAGAGCATCGCCTCAATTCTATTGTATGGGACTTGGTGATGACACAGGTGGAGTAATTAAGGCTGCCGAACCAAAATTGGATCTTCAGGAAATTTGTATATTTGCCCGAAAAGCTAAAATATCGTCGAGAGTATTGAAAGCTCACAATGAAGGCCTAAAACATTCTCCAGCAATATATCCAATCAAAAGATCTGTAGTGAAAGTTTTGAATCTGCCAAGTGCTCAAAGTACATTTGTCCTAGACAATATATTTATTGGTCAACAACCTTGTAAGCTAATAATTGGTTTGGTTTCAAATGATGCATTTTCTGGAAAGTATACACTGAATCCTTTTGCATTTAAACACTATGGGTTGAGTTACCTATGTGTGCATCTTAACGGAGAAGCATATCCAAAGACCAGTTATGAACCTGATTTCAGGGATGAATACAATAACTATGAACGAGAGTATTATGATTTTTTTCTAAATCTTGGGGCGACAAAATCCATATCTCAACCAGCAATCGATTATACCAATTTCAAGAAAGGTCTATGTCTCTATGCGTTTAATTTCAATTCGGATTTTGAATCCACAGACGATGGAGAATATTTTAATAAACCTAAATCCGGATTCCTAAATATTGAATTGAAATTTAGAGTTAATTTGACAAGTGCACTAAAAGTGATTTGTTATGCAGTGTTTGACAATATTATAACAATCGATCAAAATCGAAACGTTCAAGTCAACTTTACAGGATGAACACTGTACAATTGATCGATTTATTAAAAGCATATCAATTTTCAAGAAATAAATTTTGTGGAGTATTGCCTATAGATCTACTGCCTGTGCGTAAAGTTAAGCGTCCTTGTGGATTTATCGTCAATACAGATGAATCATCACAACCTGGAGAACATTGGCTAGCAATATATTTACCCATAACAGGACCAATTGAATACTTTGACAGTTACGGACGACCGCCTCAAGATTTAAGGATATTTAATTTTTTCAAGCAAAATAACAATAAATTCATCTACAACCAAAAACCTATTCAATCAAATGTATCCATTAATTGTGGAAAATTTGCATTATTTTATTTATATTTCAGGTACAGGGGTTATACATTACAACAATATATAAAATTTTTTACTGTAAATAAGAATATAAATGATATATTTATAAACACATTGTATAATAAATTCATTAATAAAAAAAGAATTATTTAAATATATCAATTAGTTCAGGAATTAATTTCCAATCACCAGAAAATTGATATCCATCAGATGGATGCATTGCAACAGTGATATTTGATTCCTCATCAATGGAAGGCAATAAATCTTTAATAGGATCTCTATTATAATTAAATAGTAAGAAACCCATATCATGTAAAACCTTTAATCTTTCCAACAATATATCTATACAAAAATTGAATATATTTAAAAATATTTAATAATAATTGATAGAAATATTTAATTTGCATCATCAGTTGATCCAAAGCCTTTTTCACCTCTCTCAGTTTGATTCTTCTCATCGCTAAATCCAGCGTAGATGACTGGCTCCATTTTGATATACGGCTGTATAATAAGTTGAGCAATCTTCTCTCCAACATCGAAATTGTAGGTAAAGTTACTGTTATTCATTAGAATAACAATCAGCTCTCCCCTATAATCGCAATCAATCACACCACCGACAACATCTAACTCTTCATGTAAGGCCAATCTGCTTCGACTTGCAATACGTCCATAAGTGTTTTCCGGCAAAATGATTTTAATCCCTGTTCCAATGGGAATTCGTTGTTGAGGGAAAATGTGACCCCTATCACAACTATAGAGATC
>JAQGAT010001561.1:0-13149 GCA_034687845.1 Pantelozetes paolii
CACCAAACATTGAAACTCTAATGAATGCAATCAATAGTCACAAGAAATTAGTGATTAATGCTATGAATGGGAAAACAATGTTATTAATAGGTATTTAGTATTAAAACTAAAAATTGAAATTAAATTTTAATATTTTCATTGAAAACAGTATTCAAACAGTTATTACAAGATATTAAGGAAAATAAATGGAAATATGGTTTCACTCAGTATTTAATTGATAACCCGTTGACTGAGACTGACATTCAAACAATTGAAGATCTCTTCACAAATGAATTGATTATCAGATGTTATACACCTAAACACCGTTTGGAAAATTCATCATCAATATATCCAGGGTTATATCCAGTTGTATTATCATCTATTGGCTCTTATCCTTACAATATAAGTGAAAAACAAATATTGTTTATGTTATCTACACTTCAATCTAAAGATAACAAAAGTTGTTTTGCTCTTAAAACTCAATTTAATCTGTGTCTAAAAGAATTGAAAAATATTGTTTCAAACTAAATTAATTGCTATAATGCTATTAAGCTAACCAAGAACATATTAATATTTATGTATCTAATTAGTAGTGTCTTAGAAAAGGTATTGACATTATATAAAATACAATACAATTGTGTGGTGCTTAAGATAAGATTACCAAATGTACCAGGATAACGTTAAACATGTCGGATATAATCACCATCCACACCGATGAGGAGATATTGTACTTGTATAACATAAAATATAATAATAATTGTAAACGATGAATTTAGCTGAAAGTTAACTTTCCTTGTTGAATTAAATACTAAAATTTTCCCACTATAACTGTTGGAAACTGAAATTCTATACGTTTACTCATTCCTTGTTTATAAATCTATTTTGTTTTGTTTTCAGACGAGTATTGAATTTGTATTCATAGGAATAATTAATGCTTATTAAAGGTAGAGAATATTTTAATTACAAAATTAAATTACCCCTCTCATACACACCATTCCTATCTCCCGTTCCCATCGATTGATACTTCAATACATATATTAAACACAAAAACTATTTTTTTTGCTGTTTTTCTAAACGTCTTTCAAATTCAAAGGAATTATTGTTTGAAATGCAAACGATATTTTACTGAATATTTTGAGTGTCTTTTTTACTACCTGTGCTCTACTTTCAAAGACAATTATTCATAGTAATCGATGCGCTTTTGCTTATCTACATGTGCTCTAAAAACATTATGATTAATAGGCAAAGAATTTGTCAGAAATTTCTTATAGCGTTAATAGCCGTAAGAATCCGTGAAATATCTATAGACAAGTGCTCTCTAACATCCCATTCCTATTCCCAGCACAGGTGGGGGTCATTCAATAGTTATGTGAGTCAAACGGAATGGTAGGCTATAAGTGCTGAGAAGAAAAAGATATTTCTCTGAACTCAAAATGATTTCAAATCAAAGTCCTATTCATCAAAAATATTATTGAAATTTAGTTATGATTTCTTGAATTGAAAAATAAAATTAATGTCAAACAATCAAAGACTGGTTTTAATCTGATAACGGATTAGACATATATTATTCAAATAGTTTTTTAATCCAATTCAAACTGAAAACTAGTTTTTGATGACATTTAGTGAGAAATTGATTCAAAAATAGTTTTTCTTTGATTTTGTTTTTATAGTTTAGTATTTGTTAAACTTGTTATGAATTTAAATCACCCTTTTTATCTGATTTTTGATGCTATAAAAGCCCCTGTTTTCCAGTGATTTAGTAATTATTTTATTGATATTTATGTCTGAAATCGGTTTATGATTTTTCACTTCAGTTTGAACACTGGTTTCAACAAAATATCAATCATTAGATAAATATTTCATTGAATTTGTTGTTAAAATTCATTTTATTTTTTTATCTATTTGTAAGAGATTTGAGATAAAAGTTATTTTTAAAACAAATAATTCATTAATTTTATGTATGTTTTACGCAAACCCTGATATAATTGTTGAAAGAGTTGTTAACAATAATAAAAATGATATCAAAATTAAAATCATTTATAAATTAAGTGAAAATATTTCTTAAACTATAGTTTCAAAACTCATTAACAATTTGAAGGACTTTTAAGATTGAAATCAAATCTCTTTTGAAACATAAAATACAAAGAAATTATTCTCAAAACTATTCAAAAACATTAAATCATTTCAAATATCACATCAAAAATGGTATCAAAAATTGAATCAATAGTTAGAGTAAAATGCAAACCAAATCTTAATGATTAAAAAAAGCGAAAAATTAAAACACAATTAAAATAACATTTGTTTTACACTATTATTGTCTGACACTGACCTCAAACACAAGAAACACAAGTCATTAACAGTTAATAATTTTTTTTGTATTAAATGTGATATAAATTTTACGGAAAATATATTTTTCATGTGATTGTCGTCAGTCATCAGTAATTAATTCAAACCTTAAATAAGGGGTAAAAATTGAATTAAATTATCTTTTCCTATGATTAATATCAATACATGCTTTAGTGTAAGGGTTGGACAACGATCAGGGGATAAATGCATATCACCTTAACTTATTCAGGGTTAGATATAAACACCTTATGATTATATACCCCTTGAAAATTGATCGCAATATTGTGAAAGTTAATTATCCAGGACAAGAATTCTGATGAAATTATTGCTATGAGATGTCGGCCTAAGTCTTGCGCTCAGGAAAACGCATATAACTATAGTAACCATTGATTCAAATCTAATAATTGTATTGAATTTGATGTAAAACTTGTGGAAATAAATCCACATTTTATTGAAACAACATTTTTCTCTCTCCACTCAATGATGATCTGGTTTTTGGTGTATGTCTTCACCAAAAACACTATTAAAATGCACTAAAAATTTATAATCACTTGAATCTGAAGGACAGTTAGATATTTCTAATGTGCAGTCATTTCCTACTTATGCACAGAATATCCTGTATTTTAGCGATTAATTCAAATCAAATTAATTTTCAATACTATTTCATTCATACCCTTTATATGTGTGTATAATATCTCTGCAAAATCTCCCCCTTAAAATACTTAGGGTTATGATTTATAGCTACGATATTTCAAAGGTATTAATAAATAATGTCTTTCTTATTAAATAAATAAAAATTTATCTAAAAATAGCTGAAAAGTAGTTATAAATGCATTTTTTGCACAAATTTTTTATGAAAAATGAGCCGAAATTCTGGTTTGAATTTCAGTCACAAATCAAAAATCAGTTTTGGCCCCTGAGATGAGCCCCTGATTAGTGTGTACGCTATTCAAGAATTTAAATATAATAGACAATTATCCCTGTCTTAAAATATTTGACAAAAGTTCCCCTGTTATAGCCTCTGATGCCTGTCCTCAAGGCATAAATATTTCTTCAATACTTTTCGCTTGAATTATGAATAAAAGGATTGAATATTAAACACAAAATCTGAGTAAAAATGTTTCGGTTTATAAAGAAAAACAAATTTTTTAAATAAGTGTTTCATTTATTTGAACCAAAAATATGTAATACTTATCCCATATTTATGTAAGTCTTCAGTCGTCCTTAAGGGGTATTTAAATAAGGGGATAGAAATGTCAAACAGATTTTCTCAATCAAATCTCAGATTACATGAATTGATGGCTTAAACTAATTTTTCCGCTAAAAATTAAACCCTTAAAACTGTATTAATGATAAGAATTTGTTTAATTTTTTGTTAACCCCCTTAAAGGGGGAATATTTTATTCTACTCTTTGAATTAAACTATTGATCTGATTATGAATTTCAGATCTGATTTGATTGAAGGTCTGTTTAAATAACTGTTTATCTAATATTTATGTGACTTTTCATTTGATTTGCAATTTTTGGCTATAATTTCATTAGAGTTTTGTCTCTCTTATCACAAAATATACAAATATTGACTCAAAAACATTATCTAATCTCACAATTGATTACATAATATCTATACGTGAAAACCAATCTCTAAAATCATTTTAACTTGATATTTATTTTTTTTCATTAAATTTTGAATATGAAATGTAATTTTTATCTAACATTACAATAGTAACCAATATTTTAGTCTTAATTTTTGTATTTTATTAATTGACTTAAAAACCTATTTAACACAAACTGCTGATTTATTTACTACTAAATACCCCTTAAATAGTCATTAATTTATCAAAGGTGTAGCAAATCGTATGCAGGAAGCGGTGTGTTTCATAATATCGCTCATAAGGGGTATTAAATCAAATAAAACATACAATTAATATATAAAAACGTAAAATAGGTTTTGATTTTTATATTTTTATAATTCAAACAAAAAATATTATTTTTGTGTTTATTATTATGAAAACGAGTTTTAATTGAATGCAATCTTTGGCCCACTTTTCAGTGCAAATCAGTGTTTAATATACAATAATTTAAAACAATTTTTACCCATTTTTTATTAATAATCGTTTAAACAGTGAAAAATCTCATCAATAAAAACATTCATAAATTTTTAAACAATTAAAAGACAATTGAATTTTAGTTTACATTAAGTGCCATTAATAAACATACCTTTTAGGGGTATTAAGGGGGAAATTAATTATATTAAATTATTGACTCTGCTAGATCTTGATCATTTGTTTTGGGCATGAAATTGTTTGATGAAATGATGATTATTACATATTAAAGTGCCATCAATTGTTAAAGTATGAATTTTAAAATACTGACCATGCTGTAACAATTGCTGACACATTCATATGGAAATTTAGCTCGCTGCAATCTGTATGCTTATTGAGCTTGAGTTTATTGTTTGAAACAATTTCTGATTGGTGATCTTTATTTTCCAATCACTTTATCTGTTTAAAACAGTATCATGGACAATCTATTTTATTCAATACTAAATTAGATAATTGTAATAAAAGGTTCTCACTCATTTTATGCGTTGAATATTATCGTCGTTTATGCCAGAAAATATTTACCAAAAACAAATAATAAAAGTTAAAAATTGTCCAGGTTTAAATATTAAACAAGGCATGATTAACTAGGTGATGTTTTCAATGTGGCGAGAGTTCATCGATATTATCGCAATCATGATATTGGGTTCAGAGCTAAAAGTATTGACCAATACTTTAACAATTGATGACATCTTTTTCAGATAACCAGTGAAATATTTGCGATAATTTAGTGAAAACAGTGAAATATATTGATTTAAAAGCAATTAATAGTGAAATTGAAAATCAATTTTAAATATTTCTAACATTTTCTTCACTCAAACACTTAAAATGAAATAAAAGTGAAATAATGTCTAATATTTATATCAATTTTTGACACAATCACCACAAACACTAGAAATTTCCAGAAAAGGTATTGAGAATAATCAAGTCATCAATAAATATGATTGTAATCATATTTTTAAGCCACTAAAAGGTCCCTGAATAAATTGTTAGTCATGTTTTAGTGCTGTTTATTATCAAAAATATATTTTTCGTTAACGAAAATAAGTGATATATTAAATGAAATGTCATTTTTTCAAAATTAAATTTTCAAATTTTACTCCACTTTTTAAATATACAATTAATTTTCAATTGATTTTTACCCCTGATTTCAAACCCAAATATTTGTGACAGTATTTAAAACACACACAAAAAATAAAATATTAATTCAATTAAAAATTGAGTTTAAAATTGAAGTTTTCTTTCACTTTAAAAAAGTGTATAAAATATTTTTTGATGTTTTTTTCCCAAATCAGATAAAAAAGTGATTGATATTTGTGTTCAATATTATTCATAAAATTCACCCTTAATTTGTGAAACTAAATTCATAACTGATTTTCACCTGAGTTTAAGTGAAAATTAGTAATAATTTTTTGCAATCACCCAAAAAAACGCTCAAATCTTAAGATAAGATTAGATAAAGAAATTGATTTTATTTTTCATTGATTTATATTTCAAGTCAAATGTTATTTCACTAATAATTTCAAATGATTTATACATTTATTTCACTTAAATGTGAGTAAATTTTATTAAAATATTAATTCAATTAAGGGTTTAGTTTTGTTTGACATTTAAAAAAATGATTTAAAGGGAAATGAAATTTATTTTTTATTTTTGCATTTATGTCTTAACCCTTAATTTTAATGTCACTATAATTTTGTGTAATAATAAAATCACTGATAAATGTTTGTTTGAAAATAATTATTATGATTTTTATTACACCCTTAATAATCAATAATATTTTTCAGTTTCTCACTGATCATAATTCAGATAAAATACCTTTCCTTCGCTCTCTTCCTATCCCTTCATGTCTTAAAGTATTGCAACACTTTATTCAAATTGTATTCAAAGAGTATTTAACAGAAAGTTTAGTCATAACAACAAAATCATTGCAAAATCTCTATCAGAGAGTCACTGACTTTAAAATGATCTTTCACTGGCCCACCGGTGCACTGATATTAAGGGGAGATTTACATAATTTAAATATTAAAATAATATTTTAATTACAAAACCCTTTCCTCTAATAGTTTATTCAAATTTATCGGTCATTGAGTTCACATTCAATGCATTGAATAATTCAGTGAATGTTTTCAAAACAAAATAGTCTTTGAATCAAATAATTAGTTTCACTGTTAAACAGGGGGTGAATGCTATAATAAAAGTTCAATAAGTTTACCAGATTTAAATATACCCTAGGTTTATCTATAAGGGTAGAATTGAATTTTTAAAATATGTAAATTATTCACCCCTTTATGTGTAAATATTTTTGAAATTTACATTTATAACCCTTTCATTTATAAATATCTTCTTGGTTATAGCATCTTAGCCAAATTAACTCTAAGGGGTATAATTTGAATATATTTTTATAATAGTTTTGAATTTAGTGTTTTTGTGTTTGCCATCAGATAAGAGACACTGAAAACAACAATATTCATGACTATAAGGAAAAAGATTATTTAAAAACCCTTTCATTTGATTCAATGATTATTTAAATAATGATTTGATTAATAAATTGCATTAAAATGTTTGCAAAAGATAGTGATATCCCCTTAACTTTGATTCACTCCTTAATTCAATCGATTAGCTGTTAGTTTAAAATAATTATTCAATTAATTGATGCAAAAAATAAATTTAAACACAAATTTTGAACTGAATTTCAAATTTCGTAATGCATTTCAATGTCATATATATTATTAATCAGACTTTGATTTTCATTCATCGTATTTGTGGTCAAAAATTTTGAAACTCATTAAACTGTTATTGACTTTGAATTTATTTAGAAATATTTTAATTTACTACAGAAAAAGGGGCCAAAGTTTTATTAATTTATACCCCTTTTTGATCGTATCTTATAATTTGGATTCAAATCAATATTAAATAGTTTTTGTCCTCTAATTATAGGAAAAGACTTTTGTTTTTAGAGTAAATTATATGTAATTTATAGTAAAATAGTAATGAAATACAAGTTTTCTTGAATTAAAAACTCAATTATGGTGTGTATAAGCGCTAATTCTAGTCCACTGGAGAGCACAGGTATGTCGGGCGCTAATTAATAACCGGTTGATCATAAATACTCCTTTACTAGTAATCACTTCAATAGTAATTAATTATTCAAAAATAAAATATACAGTATTTTATACTATCACACAAACAGTACAGGAAATTATATACCTTTCCTTCATATTCCACTTCAGGGTTAAAAATAGATTGGTGCCAGATCATTTCCCCCAATTATACAGTTATACAGTTATGTACTTTATATATGAAGATGTATTTAATGGCAAAAATAGTGGAAACTATCTCTAAATTCAATGAAAAGTTCATAAATAGTCAGATCTTATGATATTTTTGGTGATATTTAATGCTTTTCTTCATTACTATTGAGAAACAGATTATATGATTCACTAATTAATTAAAAAATTGCCGAAAAAATACAAAATATTTGATTTAAATGATAATAAAAATCTCAAAAATAAAATACATTTTAAATAAATTTTTTTAGTTTTGTTTTCAATAATGTGTTTAATGACCGCAAAAATCAATGTCTTTTTCACTCGAAATCAATGTCTAATAAAATTCATAGTTTGAATAATGAATTGAAATTTAAGTCAAAATTAATCACAAATTAATTGAAAACAAAACAAAAAATATATTAAAAACTTATTTCTTATCTAAACTTTTAAACACAAAAAATATATTCACAAAAATATCTCTTATTTTTTTATTTAAACACAAAAATACCTTTAAAAGCCTTCAAAAATAATTATTTATTTAATACCCTTTACTTGGCTTACATTTCCTGATATTTTTTTTATACCCCCTTTGGAAACCTAACTCTTAAAGAGATTCATATCTAAGGGTCTGATAATTAGAGTGAAAGAAAAGTTTTTTGCATTATTTTTATGTTTAAAATAAAATCAAAACACAGTTTTGATAACAAAAATATTTTTGTGTGACAGTCACCCAAAATACCCCCTGTTTTACTTATAAGCATATTTTCAGGGTATAATTGATTTAAATCATTTTTATAATGATTTGTTTGTTTATAAAATTGTTTTTGAGTTGACTTTAAACATGAATATACAGTAAAACACAGTTTAAATTGTTTATTGATAAAAGACATGGCTATAATTGGGAGGCTATTAATGTTTTGATCAAGTATAAATTCATAATTATCTGTTCAAGAAAGTATTTCTCTGATCTATATTTATGTCATTCATTAAATATATTTAATTAATTACATTTAGCACTGGCTTAAACACCTGTGAGATTTAGATTTACATAAGTTGTAGTTAAGTTTTACTAATTAAAAGCCAATCTGGGGATTAGCATCTGTGTCTTAAATTATAAGGCATTAACGGTCTGGAGATTATCAGATATTAATACTTGTCATTAGTTATACAACTGAGTGTCTAAACCACAATAATTTAAAGTCATTTCAAAGCAATCGCTTTTAATATTCAATATAACAATGATTTACAAACTATTGGCAACTATTCTGGTATTGATAGCCATTTGTTTGGCTACTGTTCAGTCAACAGGAGTTGGAGCTGGCGGTGGAGGTGGAAATAGAGGTGGAGGGTCTCAACAAGATCAACAAAAGAGTCGTGGTGGTAGAGGGCATGGATCAGGATGAATTATTGATTATAAAGAATCTACATGATAGCACAATACTAGCTACATAGAAAGAGCATGTTCAACTGATTGCTACAACATATTAATCATTTTCACCTAAATCTAAATAAAATTGTATTTTTTATAAAATATTATTAAATGATAAATAAATATTTTATTGTTTTACTAAGACCTTGATTATATATTATTGAAATTAATTTAATTTAATCATAATTGATTTCTGGATTAATTTCATTGTTATAAAATTTATGATTAATCCCATTACCAAGATCAAAACCAGATTTATTGCCATTTCTTTACAAATCAATTGTGATTTAAAAAACACCTATTGAATTGTTTTTTGAGTTGACTTTAAACATAAATATACAGTAAACCACAGTTTAAATTGATTATTGTTAATAGGGCATGGCTATAATTAGAGGCCATTAATATTTAACCAAGTATAAATTTATAATTATCTGTACAAGAAAGTATTTCTCTAATCTATATTTACGTCATTCATAAAAATATATTTAATTAATTACATTTAGCACTGGCTTAAACACCTGTGTAGTTTAAATTTAGATAAGTTGTAGTTAAGTTATACTAATTAAAAGCCAATCTGGGGATTAACATCTGTGTATTAAATTATAAGGTATTAACGGTCTGGTGATTATCAGATATTAATTCTTGTCAGTAGTTATACAACTGAGTGTCTAAACCACAATAATTAAATGTCATTTCAAAGCAATCGCTTTTAATATTCAATATAACAATGATTTACAAACTATTGGCAACTATTCTGGTATTGATAGCCATTTGTTTGGCTACTATTGAGTCAGCAGGAGGTGGAGGGTCTAAAAAAGATCAACAAAAGAGTCGTGGTGGTGGAGGGCCTAATCAAGATCAACAAAATAGGATTAATGGACGGTGAGGACCAGGATGAATTATTGATTATTAAGAATTAACATGATAATACAATAATAGCTACATAGAAAGAGCCTGTTCAACTAATTGCTACAACATATTAATCATTTTCAGCTAAATCTAAATAAAGTTGTATTTCATTATTAAATGTTAAATAAAATTTTTATTATTTTATTAAGACCTTGATTATATATTATTGAAATTAATTTAATTTAATCATAATTGATTTCTTGTTTATTAATTTTCTTGCTATAAAATTTATGATTAATCCCATTATCAAGATTAAAACCAGATTTATTGCCATTTGTTTACAAATCAAATGTGATTTTAAAAGCTATTGATTTGTAATGAATTTATTTTTTTTGTGATATAAGTAGTGATCAGTTGTTTATCCCTGATGTTTATGCTCGGATGAGTTTTATGCAATTTAACAACAAGTTAAAGCAAGTTATGTGACTCTATTGTACTGTATATCTCAAATGTATTTAATTCAGTGTTAAATATCATTATTTAAATGTTTTTAATCCTATTTTAAGGGTTTACACAAAACACTAAATAATAATTTTCAGGGGTATTAATAATTTTGATATAATTGTTGACTCATTTGAGTGTTTAATGAAAATCTCTTTTATATGAATTTCATTAATAATTATAGTATTAAAACATATTTTGAAATTTAGACCAAAAATAAATTTCATTTATAATTAATGTCAAGCATTTGTGTAATTGATTGCAAAACAACACAAATACCAACAAAAAACACCCTTATATTCAATGTTAATGATAAGCACTGACACAACAAATCCGGTCCCAAATTAGTAGAAGTTTATTAATGTTTTGCACATATTTTAGGTCTAATTATCTCATTTCGGATTCAAAAGCACTTTCACTGCAAATATAAAAATAGTTTTGAAATATCTTTACACAAATCAAACAACCATGGTAATCGTTTAAAAATTCTATTATAATTGAGCAAGGTTATCCTTATAAATAATATTTTCAATGATTTCTGCAATCAATTGCTTATCATTTGATTTTTGAATCCTTTTGCCAATCGTTGCCATTCTTTCACAGAGTTCTGAGTCGTTTAGCAAATGATCGACAGCTGATACCAAATCCTCTTCACTGCAGTGGAAAGGATTGAGTCTTAGGCCTAAACCTGTCTCCTGAATGCGCTGAGCGTTTTCAAACTGATCCCCAAATATAGGCAACACAAGCATTGGTTTACCGAAATAGAAGGCTTCGGTGACTGTATTCTCTCCGCCGTGTGTTACCACCAGATCCACTACCGGGAGGACAGCTGTTTGTGGTAGGAATGCCTTTCCCCACATATTGGCCGGCAGTTCATACATGTGATGAAGTGGTCCTTTAGATACAATGAACTTATGCATAGATTTACCCAAAATGGCAGTCAATCTCTTCATTAGGTCTATATTAGCGCAACCGATGGAACCCATAGAGAGATAGACCAATCTTCTGGTCCTATCCCTTAACTGCACCGGAATCTCAAACCTCTCACCTGTTGTGCGTATAAAGCCCTCAACTCTAACCCAGTTATGCGGCAAAGGGTCTAATTCTTGATAATTTAAATCCTTTGGATAGACATAGATGTTTAAGTGCTCTGACCGAGGGTGAAGTGCAGTAAACATATTTGTAGGCAGAGGTGGAGCGCCGGTAGATTTATACCAATTGTTCACTTTATTAAATAACCCCTCATATAATCGATTCAATTTGTGCTTGAATTCATGCCATTCATACTTATCTCCATTGAGGGGTAAACCTATGTATATGAAAGGGGGTCTTAAAATTAAATCAAATTGTCCTTTCCTTACACACCTGAGTACGCAGGGGGTAGATTGTCCATGTTGAATAATGTTAGGGGTGAGCCGCGCAGCCAAACAAATGGTATACCAGAGTGGGTGAGAGTCGGACACCCGATATAAGAGTCAATGACAATGATATCCGGTTTTACTCTTTCAATGATTTCTAGATATTGTGAATCTCTTACTCTTAAGTCATCAAACATTGTCTCAAATGCTTTCACATTAAAAGTACTCTGAATCTCAATGGGAGTCAATTTGAAGACATCCTTATGTCGGCGCACATTCTCTGCCCAAACACTGACACCATCGCCGGTGTCCTCACTGGTGGCCACTGAATGCAATTCCTCTTCAAAGCCATACCGTTTTAGTTTGCCTTTGAATGCAATATCGATTGCAAACACCACTCTATGTCCCCGATCTTTAAGTGCTTCACCAACTCTATGTGAGTTGTTTATATGGGCCCAGGTATCCAAGGGTGTGAATAGTATAGTAAGCTTTTTAGAATCCATAATTATCCACAAACATCTAGATAGCAGTGAATATAACCAGCATCAAAAATGTATTTATTGTTTTAAACTAAATATTTTATCATTTAGTGAATGAAAATCAAATCATTTTATAACAAAGAAAATAAATTTTTATAAATATTTATAATTATTTTTGGAGTAAATATGATTGACGTCAGCTTTAAGACTGATGTACTCATCTGTTAATCAAACTTAAAAGCATTGATGAAAACATTGATTATTATATTTTGAAATAAGTTATCATTACTGAAAATAATTTCCGATTTTTACCACTATTTATAAATTAACTCATCTATCAGTCACTTCATTGTAGTAATGATTATATTTGTGATATTATCTGCATTTGTTTTACACACTAAGAGGACATAGAAATTGATTGCTTAAAAATATTGTCTTTTTCAGTCTTAGAGGACATGAAATGAATTGCATTATTAATGAATATAAATTGCTTTACAGACTTAGAGGACATTGAATCAATTGCTTTAATAGTTTTCATACATTTATTTTATTGTTTGTAATTTAATCTTGATTAAAAGCATTTATTACAGTAATATTCTCTAGACTAATTTTAAAATATCTATTACCTGCAAATAATCTTGATTATTTTCAAAGTGATATTGTAAAATATACAAGCTATTAATAATTTTCCCAACAAGACAAGTATTTATTGTCTGATTTATCATAAGTTGAGCAAGATGTACTCCCGGTCTTTATGTAATCACAGCAATAGATTTGATCTCCAGTACAAGAGCTGCAATCAGCATGCACCATTTCAGTGAACTGGGTCATAATGAC